>JAQGBX010006218.1:0-12742 GCA_034698745.1 Megaphyllum sjaelandicum
CGAATCTATATATACCTAACGTTTTTGTTTAAATTTTAAAACGAGGATCTGATGATGAAATAAATTAACTCTTCAAATATTTTTTTTTAGAAAATAAAAATGCTTTGATAATATACAGTATATGTAAAATAGTTTTCTCATGTATAATTTATTACCTTACCCAATGCAATGTTCAAATCTTGTATGAGTGGCTCCTGGGTACACGTAGTTAGTAATTCCATCCTGTTTAAGGTATCTTAAACGTTGAAATTCTGGGGTGTCTATTATTGCGATGCACAAGGGATGGATTTCAATAGGTCCATGGATAGGATCGTTAAAAATCTGCATTTAATAATTTATGAAACTATATTGTCTCAATAATCCATATGTACCTGTTGTCATATAAATTGAACAAAGTATATACACTCACCTTATAAGCTTGAGCATCCTCCATCGTCAAACTTTGCTGCATGGGTCGTATTGCAAGTAGATTTTCGGGTGTTTATATACTAGCTGTTAATTCATATCAAAATATGATTAACATTAATTATCTGGATAGGTCATTTACATGCACAAAATTGTTTACTAATAATTTACGTGCAATGTTGATGATATATGGTTGTTAATCGAATAATCGTCCATCACATTATTACGACCTCAAAAAGAATTTGTCTGAAAACCTCGCATAGCTTCATGTCATATCTAGATAACGGCTTCTATCAATTGAATTTGCGAATAAAGCTTTTAATTTATTGCACATGAACAATCAGTAAAATATGCCGTTATCTGAACAGAAATAGCAATAGGTAGAAGGTAAACGAAAGTGTTACACCTGCTAAAATATCAAGTATTAATCAACATTCTGACTAAAGAGTGCGCCTAGCTGATACAATTCAAAAAAATGCAAATGACAGTGCAATGACTTCCTTTTTATCATAAACCTGACATTGAAAATAATTGAAGTTCAATATTACTAATTTAAACTTCATGCACCGTCAGGTAATTTTAAAAAATGTAAAACTCAATAATTCCTAGCTTTTTCCAATCATTATCTATAGAAAAACAAATAAATATAGAATCCCATAGAGAATTAATCACTAAAACAGACTCTAAAATAAGGTCCAGAATGCCTTTTTGAAGTTTTATTAATATTTTCTTTCTGTTTGGATGCAAGAAAGTCATAATTATATGACAATTTTCAAAAACATAAAAATCATGCCAGCTTACTAATCATGCAGGTTGCCCACAAAGTATACGAACATGCAATTCATACATTGAAACCCTTACAAATTTTTTAGAGATTTTCTGGATGGGCTGTATTTTTCAAAGCGTAAACGCTGCACATGGTTGTGTAAGTCAGCAGCCTTACAGGGGCATTAACACATGTTTTGAACGAATATGTTAAAATAAAATTTCTAGTTAAGTAATAAATTCATTGTATCAATATTTTGTTGGAAAACCCCATTTTGGTGAAATTAATCAAACTGAAAAATTCCATATGCTTGAATATTTTACTAAAGCATTGCTTGTCAATTAATCACTGCTTTTAATCATATACTGTACAGTGTGAGTCGATCAGGTAAAAACACGGGCCAATAGCTCCATGGCCCCTTGATGTCGGCCACCATGCAGAGTTAGGTTGCTTTTCTGGTAAGTAGCATACTAGAGAGAATGGAAACAGATCTGAGAGCTCACAAGATTTAATCTACTACAAAGTAACTGAAATAATTACAACATGGTTTGTTCTAAAAGCACCTTTAGAACTGAATTATCAGAGATACAATTGTCAATATTATGACATCTAAAAATTTCAAATGTTCAATTAAAGCCAAATTTCAACTCCTAATCTGTGCAAAGAGCAGCCACATTATAAAGTAGGGTCCCAATCCCACTAAAAATACATTTTAAAATTAAGAGTTGCTCACAATCTCAGTGACTTCGATATAGAGTTCTTCTCCTGCAGCTTCAGTGGAGCTGATGCAGCGTATTTGGTCTCCCTCAGCAGACTAAATTTTGAGTTTTTGGGCTGCACCTTAAATACAACAGAAATGCTCCACCTCTTTTTTTACTGGCGCCAGCTGCATTTCTGACTCACTTTGAGGTGGATTTTATTTCCTTTCTCTCCTTCATGTTAAAGATAGCTTTTCTAGTTTATAGCTGTCAACCCTTTAAAATTCATGACCTTAATCAAACTTGAAATTACTAGCTGGTATCTCTTCTAAATTTATGGCAAAACACACTTTGCAGGATCAGGCAGGGTATGAGACTTCTTTCAAATAATTTGGCCATCATCTCACATGGCTTAGTACTCATTTTTGAAGGTGACTTTGTCTTGCCTCAAAACTAGGTCAGGGGTTTATCCAGCCAATGGGATTGCTCATCATCCCACATGGTTTTGGTTAGGTCATTGAAGGTGACTTTGCCTGGTGTTGAAAGTAGGTCATGGTTTCTAATTCTTGGAAGATATAATGAGACGTCTTTCTCATTGGCAAGTGTAATCCAAACATTCTTTCTATTGGTCGAGGGAAGCTGAGTCATCACTCTTTTGAAAGTAGGTCATTTGATTTATCCATCTGACTTGAAATGTATCAAAAACAGTCAAACGCCAATAAATTCTTGAGTTTTTGTGTTATCTCTATACTTATTACAAAAATGGATAGAGGATCTTGAGTCAAGTTCTGCAATACCAAACATCATTGGTCTACACCTGTCGATTACAGATTCGTGGTTATACTATTCTTTGGTGATTGTTTTCTCTCAACACCAGAGGGCACTGTAGTATGATATGCAAACTCAGCAACATATTGTTATGAAGTTAGAAGTACTAGGGTAAAGGGTGTTTATATGCTTGGCTTCATAACGTACGATCATGAAATAAATGTTACATTCCCAAACAGAAAGAAAATATCAATAACGTTTTAAAATACATGTATGATCGTGTATTCAATTATAAAATTAAACGTCTTTTTATACACGCTCAGTAATTTCATTAAGAAGAAACTTAGATTGAATTGAATCAATTTCAGGTTCATATCGTGTGAAAAACATGGAATATACACAATCAAATTACCCGCATTTAGGTCATCCATAAATCACGCCTGATTTGCGATGCTTTCTTAAATTCAGGGGTTTCTTTATCATAATAAACGTCAAGTTGGCGCTTGACTCAACCTCGCATTTATTGGGGAAACCTATTTTTTTTTCTTCAAAATATCACAAACGTGTTATTTCATGCATACATAAAACACGAACAATCAAATTCTTACAATCATCTTACGTGATTTATGAATGGCCCCGAGCGTTAAGCCAGAAAGCGCATGCGATCAATCAAAAGAGCAGAAACCAGGAAATGAACTCATCGAACCCTTTGATGCAATGACCTTGATGATTTTTTGTACTTACCATATGCAGCAGGAATAATCGTAACAACGGATCGATCTTTTTTCCGCACAAACTACAAGGATTTCTTGAAAACGAAACCCAATATCACAGGGCGCATAGACCTAATATATCTGTATAAATTAATTTTCTAGCCTAGCTGCCTCAAATATATGATCGGCATATCCAGATTTTCCTGACGAACTGAAGTTTTATTACCCTGACTATATTTCAATGAAATTCCTTAGCGTCCTAAAATCTAACGAACGTCATACATATAACAATAATTTTATGTCAAGGTTTCAAAATTCCAATTCAAAACCAGCTGTGCGCACTGTCAAAAAAACAAAGCATACTAAATAGGTCCTGCGGGAAGGCTAGCAATGCCTGAGGATGGAATGCATTCAGCCTCAAAGAACAATAGCGCTTCAATTAACATCTTTGATAAAGGGCAGCGCATAAATAACAATTATTTATAGGTAGGGGTGGATTTTATGTAAAGGGTATTTATATGAGCGGAGTTTATGCACGACCCCTAATAGAAAAAAAATTCAACATAAGCGCGGGAACGTGCGCGATCAATTTAAGATTACAATGAATGAAATTTTCAGGTTGGCATGGCAACCAAATAAGCGTCTATATGGAAACGCTCTTGACACAAACATACGGAAATTGTTGCAACATTTCGTGAAAATGCCTCAGAAAAAAGGGAAAAAGGCGAGCAAAAAAAAGAAGGACGAAGATGGAAACGATAAGTTGACGGAATTGGACAAGGAAATTTTTAACAGCCAAATTAGGAATTTGGAAGAAAAATTGAAACTGTAAGTTATCTTTTGACATAAATATATTTGACGTCAAATGCAAATGAGTTTGATCAATACTGACAATACAGGATATCCCAATTGCAGGAATACAGGTACTCTTAGGATAGGTTGCATTGTAGGACTCTGGGCTATACTGAAAGTGAATAATATTTAATCTGGAGCTTGTCAGCCAAGTAACTTTAAATATATTTAAAAAAAAAAAAGCTGCAATGAAAATATCGCTTATGGAAAATCAACCTTTGTTAACAAAAAAAATAGCTACTGGAATGAAAGCAATCAATTTATGACATTTCTTGAAAAAGAAATCAATTGAATATCGAAACACGTTCATGAAAACCGAACTTTTGCAAACCTGGCAATTATTTTATAGGGTTTTTTTTTCTCCAGAGTTTATAAAAGTGTGTAAAATAGTAAGTATGCCTAACATTAATTGGCTTAAAGAAAGAAAATTATCTCAAAGTCCTTAAAGAATTTCACTAAGCTGAATACGATCTTCAAACTACTTTGCAATGCTCAAAGTTTTTCAAAACATTTTTCGCCCAATAATGAAACATTTGATCTCAAATGCATACTTGAGCCATCATCATTTAAACAAAAATTTAAAATATTATTTCTCACCATATTTACTGTACAAATTTACGAAGAAACATATTGCAGATTTGTTAGAAACTGATTATCGATGAGCATTTCTACCATTGTAAAGTCGTGAGCATTTTCAAATGAATTCTGATTTGAATTGATTAGGATCAAATGTAAATTTCAGCTACCAAACCAAGTATTGCGAGATGGAGTCCAACTTCCTGTCCAGCAAGTTGCGCGTGGAACAAGTGACCAACGACAAGCAAAATATCGTGTCTTTTTTGCGGAACACTTTGGACCAAAGAGCGGATGAAATTGCCGAATTACAGGAGCGTTTAGATGGATTGCAAAAAGCCCGGGATGCTGACAATGCCACACGTGAAAAAGAATATCAACAACTGAAACTACAATATCAAGAAACAAAAGATCAGCTGACGTCGGAAAATATTGTCCTAAGTATAAGAAACTTAATTCAGCTTAACTTTTGAGACTTTTGGTCTACTGTAGTTCTACTTAAAAAAAAATTCACAGAAACATGCAGGGTACCCCCAGAAATTTCAATTTCAACTTCCCTGACTGTTCCAGGTTTAAAAAAAAAATTCCCTGACCAATGACAACGTGAAAAATGAACATATTTCCCAAAATTGACACTGGAAAATTTTTTTACAATTTACTAACGACAATTTTGAAAATTAACATAGAATTTTTTTTAAAAAAATTTAAAAAAATTGCATTAAAAGTTTTTAAAATGAAAAAATTTTGTCCTCGGAAAATGTGGAAAATTTGTACTCGGAAAACCGAGAGAATTTTGAAAATTTGTACACGGAAAACGTGGACAATTTTGCTAATTTGTACTAGGGAACCGTGGAAAATTTTTAAAATTTGTACTCGGAAAACGTGGAAAATATTGCAAATTAATACTCAGAAAACGTGGAAAATTTGTAAATTTGTTCATTGAAAACGTGGAAAATTTTTGCAAATTTCTACTCGGAAAATCTGCTTTGAGCTAACCTTGTAGAAGTATATTAATTTTAGATCGCTATATGACTGCGTTGAATTTCCCTGACTTTTTCAAAATAAACCAATCTTCCCTGATTTTTTAAAAATAAACCAATCTTCCCTGACTTTTCCAAGTTTTCCAGGTCTGGGGGACCCTGCTGTAGTTCTACTTTAAAAAAAGTTCACAGAAATATGGCCCAAATTGAAAAGCACTGCTTTTCTCATACAAAATTATTTCCTATTTTAGGTGGAAAACTGACATCCCTTGAAGAATTCAAGCAGCAAAAGGAAGAAACTTTAAAAAAGATCGAGGTGTTGAACACCACCTTGAAGCAACAAGAAGCGGAACATCGTGAAATTGTTCGCAATATCGAGAAGCGCAACGTCCTGGAGATAGACAAGCTCAAGATGGAGATGAAACAAAATTTAGAAAATATCGCCGCCAATTTCCGTCAGATTTCCAACAAACAAATGTCAGAAACGACACGTCGAGCTATCCAGGAGAACGCAACGTTGAGCGATCAAGTTGGCAAATTGGTGGAAAAAATCACCAAATTCACTTTGGAAAACCAATCTCTGGTGGAAACCAACAGGAAGCAGAAGTTGCAACTTAGCACCTTGGAAGGCATCGAACGGGATTTGGTAAAACGAAACTGCACGCTCATCAAAGTAAGAAACTGGAAGAAAATGCAGTTTTCCGACATAAATTTCAATATTTTCAATTAAAATATTTTTTATATATGATTAAGGGAAATAATAAGAAGTTGAAAGTTCCGCAATTTAAAAGTTCCTCGAGCGTTCATTTTAAATTAATTAAGAAGTATATTTCTACAGCTAGGTTCCCCCAGAAATTTCATTTCCAACTTACCTAACTTTTCCCTGGCCTTTCCAGGTTTTGAAAAAAAATTCCCTGATTCTGTCAAAAATTGACATATTTTTCTAAACCGACAAAATTTTTTTTCAAAATTTGTTAATGACAATTTTGAAAAATATAGAAAAATGTTGAAAATTTAAAAAAACATTTGCTTAAAATTTTTTTCGAAAAATTGACAATTTTTTATTCAGAAAATGTAAAAAGTATTGCAAAATTGCCTTCGAAAAACGGGAGAATTTGCAATTTTGTTCTCGGCAAACGTGGCAAATTTTGCAATCTTGTCCTTAGAAAACGCGGAAAATTTTGCAAATTTGTACTCGATTACGATGAATTTCCCTGACTTTTCCCGGTTTTCCAGGTCTGGGGGAAATCTGTTCTACCTGAATGATACATATACTGATAACTAGATGACGCTTTCGGCAATCAGAATGAATGACTGGGAAATTTAAAACTGTGAATTTACCAATTCATATAGTAATTTTCATTCGTTATCTATAAAAAACTGACAATAATCAATTTGATAACCAACATTATTTTCGAAGAAATTCCTATAGAGAATTTTAACTTCTGAAGATATTCTTACGTTTGCACTTGTCATCCAACAGGTTATTAAAGACTCGGATAACAAGTTAAAAGGACATGATAATGTCGTTGCTGACCTGGAATTGTACAAAACAAAAAATCTGAAGATGGACAAAGATTTGGCCAAGCTTCAAGATGAAGTAAGCCAAAATGCAGTTTTCCATCAGAATTCAGTATAGAAACGAGCAATTAAATCAAAAGCTTTAAAAAAAATTCAAAAAAATCCACGCCATTTTATAAATAAATAATCAAATTTCAAATAGAATCGAAACATGTTAAAGGATTTACTATTCTTCAACAACCTTGACCAAGATATCCTTGTAATAGAAAGTCGTTGTTTCACCAAGTTTATCCCATGAACTTGTAGGTTAAAATTTTGAAAAATGAAACTGTGATCAAGAAAGACTTAATTCAAAAAATGGAGGACAAGTTGGAGAAGACCACGCGTCAATTAGACGAGATCCAAAGCCAGAAGAAACATCTGGAAGATGTTATCTACAGTGCCACCAACATTCTTAAGGACACGTTAAGCGTAAGAGCAATGCGTGACTTACCAATCAATAATTTAAGAGTAAAATGCAACAATGCAAAATAAAAGAAGCTAACCGATATAATTTCAGATTTCTAAAGGTGGACCTCAAGTTTCGTACGATGAACAGGTATACAAGGACAGTCTTCTCAACCACCTTCTGGACATACTTAACACATCTAAGTGTCTTCAAGAAACGCCAACTGACGGGAAACGTCATGTGTCTCTGATTCTGCCACGCCAACCAACAAGGTAATTAATATGCATACTGACTGTCTTCTATCTTTATTTGGTACAACCTTGCAAAAGATCATGGCTGCAGAAAAAATACTGAGCACAATTTCCCTCAGGGGCAATATTTTGGAAATCGGAGACATTGGCTTGGTTCCACGTCCAGCGACGTTGCTACCAATCTCAAGAACTGTCAAGAAACAGCGTTATGATGAACCGCGAACCAAAGCCGAAAAGAGTAAGCCAAAATCAGCGATGCTCTCCTGCAGCTCCGACAGAATCACGGACAGAAAAGTGAAATCAGCAGCTTACAGAATTCTGCACCAAACTGGATGTTCAACAAAAAATGCTTCCATCGACTAAAGAGAAACTAAGAGTTGACATGAGTTGACAGAGTCGTGACAATCAATGTCTGATTATCAGAATAAAATAATTTGCATAACACTGCTAAAGATCTTAGATATATGACCATGAAAGTGCAATTTCGGTAGCTCTATTTTTGGGTGTAAGATGTTGTGATGTCCAATGACGATATAAAGGGAAACGGTTTTCTAGGCTTCCAGACATCTAATTTTCTTCAAGGTTCGCAACATTAAAATCCGTTAAATTTGCCCATGTCATGCATTTTCTGAATTTTACCACCGGATGTGATCTGGGTCGACCTCAGACAGACACATTGAGAGGTGCTGCTCTAGCTATTTGTGGTGTACTTTCGTGCAGTTCTCACGTAAACGAAAATATGTACTGAACACGTACTTACAGGTTGATGTTGAATCCTGTCCTTTTTTGGTAGATGTCCTCTTTAATGTTAACCGTGGTAAGAGAATCGCGATATTCCAACAATACAATAAGTACAAACTTAGGTTTGGGGTTTGAATGAAGACTTTCTATATATCTTATGCAATTTAAATAACAGCTAGGCTGACTGAGAGGTAGAGCCTTACACAGTGTTTTAAATGGTGACTTGCAAATAATACTATTTTTGCACATTCGGGCAGCGTGACTGACTGCTTCGTAAAAAGTGCTTGGTTTCTTAAGAAACTTGGGGTTTATAAAGGATTTTGAAGGGGGGATGTTTGTCTTTTCCATGGGCACCGGCCTCTTCTGAAGATGCTCATGGACGTGGTTACTATGGCAGACCGACTATTGGGGTGCCCATAAAAGTAGCCGCCCCCACAACTATCTGGAATGTAAATGTTTCCGGATATATGGTTTCACGGACATGGTTGCTAATAATGTCATGTAACCTCACTCTTGGAGTGCACATAAAGCTAATCGTCCCCCAGGATTGTCTTAGTTTATGGTCCTCTAATTGGTACCGTTATTTATGGGAATGGATACCCGGAGTGACCATTTGCCCGGACAATTGTTTAAGATTGCAACAAACATTTTGGATTTGCGGTTATGCTTCCTCTACAGAACATGCTACAACTGTGTAACTCTATATCTTAATATCCTCACCGTGGTGTAAACGGAAATACCAGATGTCATTTCCTATTGAAACGTCCGACATTAAAAAAAAAAACTGCACATTCTGAGGAAAACTTTCTCCATTTTGAAGAAATGAACTTCTCACATTTGAATAAACGTTCGACAATTTTTAAAACAAAACGTTTGGAATTTTGAAAATTGGTCTAAGTTTTGAAAAACTTCCTCATGAGCGACCCTATATATCGAGAGCAGTCATCGCACTTGTCAGAACATGTATCAGGGTCCCCCCAGAAATTTCATTTTTTTCCCTGACTTCTCCCTGACTTTTCCAGGTTTTAATAAAATTTCCCTGACCAATGACAACGTGAAAAATTGACACTGGACATTTTTTTTTTCAATTTACTAACTACCATTTTGAAAATTAACATCGATTTTTTTTTTTAAATTTCATGAAATTTTTTCAAAATGGGAAAATACATCACAAAAATACATTTTCCGAATACAAAATTCGGAAAATGTTGAAAATTTGTGCTCGGAAAAATCTCGAAATTGCGCAATTTTGTCCTCGGAAAATGTGGAAAATTTGCACTCTGAAAACCTAGAGAATTTTGAAAATATGAACACGGAAAACGTAGACAATTTTGATAATTTGTACTCGGAAAACGTGGAAAATGTTGCAAATTAACTAGGAAAACATGGAAGTTTTTTGCAAATTTCTACTCGGAAAATGGGCCCTGCGAGTTAACCTTGTAAAAGTATTAAGTTTGGATCGCCATATTACTGCGTTGAATTTTCCTGACTTTTTCAAAATAAACGATTATTCTCTGACTTTTCCAGGTCATTTTCAAGTTCCATGACTTTTCCATGTTTTCCTGGTCTGGGGAACCCTGTGTATCCAAATACGCGTATACATTTTTTTATGAAAAGACAAAGCTTCCCTCATTTTCTTGAGATAACAAATAAACAAATATCTATTAAAATAACTAAATCCACATACTGTCTGCACAATCACAAAATGTACTTTGTTAATTCTCTCATGCCAACATCGTTTGTTTGTTTGCAAATATTTCCAATACTTCCTTGGGGAGATATACTCGTCAGCACGGACATTAAGATCAGGTAAATTTATCTCGGTGCTAACTTAAAGTTTAAACAATAGCAATCAGCAAATGGACATGCGTTATAAGTTTAATTTTGGAAATTTTTAACATGGGAATAAACGGAGGTGCCCCTTGCGCATAGCTTTCCTTACAAAGGGGCACCTCCGTTTACTCCCATGTTAATAATTTCCAAAATTAAAACATAACTTTTTTAAATGACGTCGGCACCCCTAGGTTCCTATACTAAACATGTTCAGTTTATCACCCTCTACCACCCCTAAAAATAAGGAGTTGAGAGGTCGACAATCCTTGAATCAGCACTATCCTATTAGTCGTTGAGGTTTTGGACAGTTCTCAGTATTTATATTAAAATTGTACAGAACTCTACAGAAATGACACGTTTTATAATTGTAACCCGTGTTACAAATTGCCTGGAGTGAACAATAGTAATATATAGTCGATGACTTTTATATATTTCTTTACATTTAATATGAAACTTCAGTTACACAATATTTGGTGTTTAAGGGCCAACCAATATGCTTGCAAAAATAACTTGTTATCACTTCACAGTTAAATCTAGCTGTGGATATGTTTAACATAGATTAAAAGTCAGTCACATAAAATAGCAGTATTAAAGACTGCTACAATGATCGTGCATATGGTGCAAAAGATACATAATTAAGTGCATGTTTGCTCTAAAGACACGCAAGCTTATATACTGAGGTTGCATGGGGACCATCTGGCACTACCCAGGTTAGCAAGAATGACCAACTAAATACTTGTACAGGCAGGCATTTGGCTGAATCTGAACTAACAGGTTTACAATCAAGTTCATGTAATCACACATATATTTACTTGTCTTGGCTTGTATTTCCATGTTCTAACTTGGTGGGCACCCCTGTTGATGCCCCTAGGAACAGTTAGTGTTACTCATAATTGAGATGCACATCCTATTCTGGGCATCACCATGGGTGTCCCCCTTCGCACGTGCGAAGGGATTTACACTTAGGGTGCCAACCCTTGTGGTCAAGCACAAATTCGGACACTTAATTGTCCGTTTATCCCCTAATGAGCCTTGCCTGTATGTCCCCCTTGGAAGGGTGTTTTTATTACATTTAAATGGTTGTCCCTTCCTGTCAAGCATGCGTCCGCCTTTAAATATCATGTAACATTCTGTAGATCATATAACAAGTTTACAATAAGTTAAAGCTGCCAAGAGACATAAACAAAATACAGGTGGTGTCCTTCGAGCTCGATCGTTTCAAAGCTTTGGTTCATGGATGACTCTGGGGTGAGAATCCCCAATGTCATCCCAAAAGGAGAATGGTTCTCCTTTGAAAATACAAAATCAAGGATCGATCAGTACGATCAACAATATTAATTTTTAAAAAATGGTGCTCTATAAAGACACAAAATCAAGAAGCACCCTCAGCCATATAGGGAAATCCCTATGTTGAATCTCTTTGGTACACCTCAAAACATTTTTTTTTTAAACTGTAAATGCAATTTTTACTACCCAACAGGGAATTTTTCTAAGATAGTTTTACATGAGAAAATTAAATATTTTGAATGCGTTTAATTTCCTAAAGTTGCACAACTCGGACGTACGCTTGTTAAAAAAAAATGCCAAATAAAATCAGTTCCCAAAGTAAAAGGGAAATTGAGAGCAATATCGCATAGGATGTGTTATAAATTGCAAAAGTCAGTAAACAGTTAGGGTACCTCCAGTTCTGGAAAACCTGGAAAAGTCAGAGAACTTAAAAGCTCAGAGTCCATTCGCAAATTTTCCCAGTAAAAATTTGCAAAATGTTCAATTTCTGGAGCAAATATAAGTCGCAAAATATACAACCTTTTTCGAAGACAAATTTTACAAGTTTTTTCCACGTTTTCCCGAGGACAAATTTGCAACATCTTGCACGTTTTCACCAAGCACAAATCTTCAACATTTTTAACAGTTTCCTAGGAGAGATTTTCAAAATTTCCAACAGATTCTGAGGAGAAATTGGCAAAATTCTCAACCTTTTCAGAGTACAAAATTTGCGTTTCCCGAGTACAAAGTTGCAAATCTTTCAAATTTTCCGAATACAATTTTTTTTAAGTTTCGGACGTCCGAATGGGAAGAGGGAGGGGCTTCCTGATTAACCGGACACAATATGGCTACGAAAAACGAGGCTGCTAAGCAGCTATGGATTATTAAATCGCGTCAATTTTAAAAACATAAGTCAGTGGAATTTAT
>JAQGBX010006219.1:0-12740 GCA_034698745.1 Megaphyllum sjaelandicum
AGCTTAGTTATCACACCGCACACAGATGGCTATGCGCTTTTTTTTGCGCGCAAAATTAACATGGAGTGTCCCTACTTATATTTTCGTATACTGTGGCGCTAGTGGTCGGTAAGTTAATTTCTTAAATTATAAGTACCAACGAATGCGCACCCTATGTCAGTCGCTTTCGGCTGAAAAAGAAGTTCGTTGTGAAGGTACCCATTGTCTTTATATCAATGTGAATAAGTTAATAGAAATTTATAATAAAACATTATTTTTCCTATGAAGGTTATGTTTTTATTAATTTGAACATTTTTATAGCGAGAATTTGTCTTGATTGTCTTTTTTGATTAATTATGATAACCAATTTTATTGCAGTGAAGATGTCTGTCTGATGTCTGCCAGTGGTACTGCTGCGATCGCTAATTTTCATGTCCTAGGAACAGGAAGTGACCGACGTGAAGCATCTGAAAAAGGGCTTTCTTTTCAATCACTTGAAAAAGATGCAGTGAGTGCTGCTGACGTGGGAGCAAGAACCCGCCATTCATCTGAAGGGTAGGTAACATCATTGTTTATTAACAATCCTCAATTCAATTCCTTACCCTGAAGTCAGTACATAGTACTATGTGGCTCATCATACAATTTAAATTAGACTAAGTAGTCTATACATGACTGATCCCAAAATCGCAATTTAATTAATTTTCCCATAGTCGGGATTAGACGAGGAGGGTGGGATGGGATAGGAAGTCGGTCATGGCCAATTTCATAGAAGAACTATCCCAGCATTCGCCTGGAGGAATTGTGGGAAACCATGAAAAACCACAATCGAGGATAGCCGACCCGGGAATCGAGCCAGGGTCTACCAAATGCAAGACGAGGATGCTAACCTCTAAGCCACCTTGCTCGGGGCACCTTGCTTCACTATCACTTTTCACATGCCTAAAAGCTTTTATGTGTCAATGCACTTAGGTCGACCATGCTTTCTAAATTTATTTCTAATTTATACATCAAGTTTGCGTAAAAATCAATAAAGCGGTTTTTTTAATAAATCAGTCGATAGATTCATGCTCATTCCTGCTTTTTTTGTGTTATTTTAATTCAAACTTAAACGATTTTGTTATTGCTTTTTTGAGGAATGAAGATTGTGTGCTGAACATTCCCTGTAGCATATGTCACATTCCATATACAGAGGCGAGTGTTCCATTTCCTGTAAATTTGGTGAAATGTACCATGTGCAAGAAATCTCGAGTGCCTGATTTATTATTCACTACCATTGAGATCCCGTATAATATTCCAACCTTAGGCAAGGGATGCTTGGTTCAGGCAAGGTGAGGATGTAATGACATCATTATAGACTATATGTATTTAGCCTCATCTATTGATTGTTCAGGAATATTTCTTGAAGTTTTCTTTCTTTTCTCACAAAGAGTTTGTAGGCCAAAAAAAGACACTAAGGGTGAAGTCAATGCCAAGGAAATCAGTGATGTAAGAGCTTTTTTATATTAGCCAAATGCAATGACTTCTAGATGTAAGAATGATGCAAATAACATGCGTGTGTTTTTATTCTGTAAATACTATGGGTTATATGTTTTGCATCAGTTCAGTCAATTTTATTCGGATGTTTTAAAAATGTTACCAAGATTGCATTTTGAACTGAATTGAACAACGAAATTCATTTCTCAAAGCATGCAATGAAATTAGTCACCTTAGAAAATGTTAAGGCATTCTTTTGGTGGTACTATAGCTGTAAAAAATTATTTAATTTTACATGTTAGAGTTGTGCATTTTGTACCAAATTGCCATTGAAGCTTGTCATAAAAAGAACTCAAGCCATTTAAAGTTTTTAAACTATCCATTAATTATTTCTTCCAGAGTCTTCCATTTTTAGAATACGACCTTCATCGACAACTTTTAATAAAATTGAAGGTTGGTTTTTTGTAACAGCCTTAATCATTTTGCAATTTATTGTTTTTAAAAATTGAACTAATATCAAATTTCAGGCAAAGGGAATGAATGCTTTGTTTAGACTTCGAGTGCAGGTGTCTGTTGGAGCAAAAATGATTATAGCAGTGGCAGTAAGTGAAATAAATAATGTTGAAACTGCGTTATTTAGCTCTGTTTTTGATTGTTTGGTCATGCGGACTCTATTTTTGCATTGCTTGCAGACATCAACAGGAATTTATCTTTCACCTTTACCACAGCCTACTTCACCCAAGATTTCATCTGGAAAAGTAAGGAGTTTTATTCATGCATATTTTTGTTTCATTAAATATCTGTGCTAACACTTTGCATTTGCACTATAGACTGTGGATGGCCATAACTCTGAGTCATTTCAACGCTGGATGGATAAAACCATTACTGAAAGCTGTAAAATATATGGTATTCAGCAAATGGTGAGAAGTACTGCTTACGTACTGCTTAAGAGAGTCTACCAGTTATAAATGTTAGGTAACAAAATAACTATGCAGCTTGGCAGTTTTGAGAATTTGTCATCAGTTATGCTATTTCCTTAACTCGCCACAATAATGGTACTGAGAGCCAAGTTTTTGAAACTGGGTCTCCCTGAGATGTTAGGAGTATCATGGTAATAAATTGTCAGTTTACGTGTTTATCAAAAATAACCACCATATATCTTGAAACTTAAAATCGGCAACGCATCAACACTACTCTGCCCTGATTTTGTTTTTTCTGGGTTTTCCAATGCTATTTCTGGGTGAATAGTGGGCCAGTTTCTCTAAGAATCGGCCATTACCACGCTCCTTTCTCACTCAGCGTTTTGTCTCCTATTCTGTCTTACAATCAGTCATTGTTTTAGCCCTGTTTAGCTTGAAGGAGCAGTTGTGCGTTAAAATTCATCATCAGATTACGTCCTATCTTCTCATTTATTCATGCAGGATCTTAAGTTAAAATTTAAAAATATGTGAAATAAGGATGCACATATTTTTTGAATGTCGCCATGCTTGACATAGTGGAGGTGGAATTATGAGGTTTAGGGCCTAACTGTTAGTCAAATCCATACAGCATTAAAACAACTGGAAGCATTAAATACCCTGATTGAATTATTTATTCTAATACATTGTTAATTGTACTCTGAAATAGGTACCACAAGAAAGATGTGAAGATTTAGCAGATAATGAGGATTGTCTTGCTGAATTAGATCTGTCGTCTGGAAACAAAGATACTTGCGTGCTTGAGGTAAGTTTTAGATTGTTTAATTTGTCACAGTTCTTTTCAAAAATTGTACTATTATTTGGCTCTTTCAGATAGATGATTCCGAGGATTTTGACATTTTGACTTCGCTGATTGACCCTGACGTGCCTAATGGCATTGATGTCTTCAATACAGAGGAGGTTTCTGGAGTTTGTAACATTGCTTGCAATCTCCAGGTATAATAAGTACTGCTATTATTTCTTGATATATCTTATTTATTTGATCACAATGAGAATTTTGTTTTCTAGATGTTTACACGTGTTTGGCGGTCAAGAGTACCATCAACTGGATTAAACACTGGTCTCTTTTCTCAAATGTGTCAAAATACCATTCAGGTACTCTTCAGAATCATGTTCTTCAGACCATCTTTTTATGAAAAATGGCATTAAACTCCTCAAAACTATTTGCTTAGAGTCTGTTCTTCAAGCTGCGTAAGATGGTTCCATGCGCACTCAGCAATTTGCAATTTTTTGTGGATATATCAGATGATGATGAAGTTCAGATAATTGTCCTTGGAACGACTGTTGGTCTTGGAGATCCCAATCAGCTTTCCAGTGCAGTATCCGCATCCAGTGTTACCTGTACATCTATTCAATCACCACCCAAGCCTTCTGGTATGCATGCAATGTAGTCAGCTTTTGGCTCATTGTCGGTAGATTACTTTATGGTTATCAAAATCATCTTGATTAAAATGACTGAAAAATTAAAAATCTCTATCTGCCAGCAGCAAGTTTAGACTCAGATTCCGACCTTGTGTCCAAGATGAACGTTGACCTAGGGGTGGCCGCTGAGGGGCCTGAATTAGTTGGTCATCCTAGCAGCCATCGAGGTACTTCAGGGCAAGGTGTGTACGTTTCATTAAAATATTGCTAAGAAATATATTAAGTTGAGCAATAAAAGCAATTGGTATTTTGGTGCAAATGCTTGCATGACTGGGGGAACTACTTTGCATTTCTAACAAGTTTACCCATTTGGAGGAAACACAATTGATGGTAACAATTGTCATCATCTCATTAGGTGAGATGATAACAACATTGTCACTAGTAGAATCATTTCATTCACGAAGAAATCTTTTCTTTTTTGTTTACAGTTACTGTGAATATTGAAAAGTCACAGAGCAGTGAATTTAAACCAGTTCCTGTATTTACATATCATGTAAGAACTAAGCTATCATTATTAATATAATACTCATGAAGAAGTGATACACATTTGTAAGCTTATCTTAAAAATGCCTTGCTTACTGAACCAATTTTTAAGATATTTCCAAGGCGACAGTCTTGATTTTGAGTTTGCAGAACAGGGTTTTTTTTTTTTTCATAGCAAAGCTAGGAAGGAATTAATAGTTGTCTATATTTTAGGCACCAAAATGTTGTTTGCTCATCAATTTTATATTCATCATCATCACTCATCATCAACCATGAATCAATTGGTGTCTGCTATTTATTATATTCCCCTCTAAATGCTTTATCTTTAAAACATAAACTGAAGCAGGTAACTATTTAATGAAGCAATTGTAATATCAGCTTTGAAAGAAATAGAGATTTCCAGTCGGCATACAAATGATATATGACAGGGGGTTAATCCATGCACCCAAATGTAATAAGTTCATTGTTAAATCTCCTTGTAATGAAGCCAAATTTTAAATCTAATGTTTTCTACTTATAACTGGTTACATTTTTTTTCAGACAGCAAGTCATCATCATGGCATAGACATTTCTTCTTTATCATACATTCCAGGAGCTAAAATTGAAAATTATTTTGGCAACCTGAACTTCTTTTTCATTCGCGAATGCACAGCATTAAGAGAGGTATATTATTAGAACCAGCTTTGTCATAGTGCTTTTGAGTCTGAAATCAAAATCTCAAAAGATATTAACATGGCTTGTATGTATGCTTTTTCAGAGTGGTGGTCTTAGTGGCTTCATCCAGAGTTTCATCGCTGAAGTCTTTGCGATTGTACGAGCTCATGTCGCTGCATTGGGCGGAAATGCGTTGGTTTCCTTTTTTATGAATCAATGCGTGTTAATGCATAATCCACATAAAAATCAGGTAAGTGCTATTGGGGTTCAAAGCCTGATAATAAACCTTTAGCAGGCCTCAAAAATACCCTGAATTAAAGGTTTTAGTTAGAAGTGTACGTTCACATCCAAATTAAGATCATAAAAATTTAATATATTTTGTATATAATGCAAATAACCTTCCAAATTACTCTTAAGTGGTATCCCCAGTCGAAGTCGGGGAGAATTTGAGGATGTGCAAGATTTTCTGAGAGGATCCCAAGAGTAGCCATAATTCCCAGTTAGGCGACGCTGGCACATCCCCTGGTGTTGATGTTTATCCACGTAGCAGAAGTAGGCCAACGTTAAAAATCCACAAACTCGGACACTCACACTGCATTTCATTAGAATTCAAAGAATCTGTAATAAATCAATGAATCAATGAAAAATTCCATACCTTAGGCTCGTCTTGGTCCAGATAATGGTGAAATCATAATTGGCCATAACATAGTTTTCTATGGTCATACCGGGTATTTGCATAAATCGAGTATTTTGGATTTGACCACAATATTTATTTTCTTTCTGATTTCTGATGATTTGAAATAATTTGGACAATCGTCCATGCTTTTTGAAAATTTCATAATTTTATATTGATTTTGATTTTTATGAAGTTGACCAACAATAAACGTCATACATCTTCATACTACAGTGTTTTAGGTTGGCTTCTGGCATTTCTATGTATTTTCCATTCAACTTTGCTTCCTTTATTCTTGACAGGGTCAATGTTTAATTAATGTGGGCGGGGATGCAGTTTACGTAATGCTTCCGGTGGTTCTTCAGCCAGCACCAGATGGACATAGAGCCAAACGAGCGGCCTCTCCAACTGTGCTGGCATCTCAGGTAGAAGCCACTCGGGTTGGTGTCAAGTCCAGAGGAAGCCCAAAGGAAGTTAAGGCAATGCATTATGTCTCGCAAGGGTAAAAAGAGGAACCAAATGATAAGGCAAATGTTTTTCAATATGTCTTTAACTTTTGTTTAACCCTGGGGGTGTACTTTGCATATCAATTTTTAACATCTTGAACTATGACCCTATACCTAGTTATTCCATTCCAGGAAGTTCAATATCTCAAGCCTGGAGTTTGAATATTTTTAGCTGGTTATTTTCATAACTATCAACACATTTGGTGTGCATGCATGTACTTCCGAGTTGTGCCATAACTTTTTGATTTGATTTTTGTTTAATCAATTGTGTGGCATTGACGGTCATGAGTTTTTATAAGTCTTGTTAATTTTCAGTGATTTCTTCTAAAAATAAATACTGAAGATTTCCTTTTTGAAAGTTATCAGTATTTCCTCAAGCATCTTTGAATTTCTATTGGTGAGCATCATTTTGGCATTTTGATAATAAATGTACAAAAACTAATGCATATCTGCTTTCTGGTCGTCCTCACTCCTTGACTGCTGTGACTGCACCAACCTGGTGCTTGTACATAATTTCCTGTCGATTGGTATGCTTTCAATAAACTTTTGTACATTTTGAGTTCATGCGCGTCACATGTCTATTGACGCTCATGACAACTAAAGCTACGTTCATTTAATCAAACTATTTAAAATCCTTGTCATCATAGTCGATCTGGATATCCACAATGTGATTTAGACAGCTGTGCTCTGATCCACATCATTCAACATAATATCAATGACTGAAAAAATGAATCTCAGTCGACTTTATTTTATATGTTTTTCCTATAGTGGTTAGAAATTTACCATATAAACCATTTTTTAACAAAATAATATAACTTTTTATTACCAGATAACGATCATCCAAGTATCGTTTTTTCTCGTAATGTATGAATCCCTGCATGTGATTTTGTGATACTAAAGAACCTTTTCCTGGAGGTCATAATGCGCCCTTTTTATTGATAAAAAAGGTAATGACAATGCTTTTTAAATGTAATTAAATTTGGAAAAGCATTGAAAAGATCCGCCCATCCTCGTGCTAGTGTTTAGTTTTTACCAAATGAGAAAAATGTCTTACGAATTTAATATGGTTAACAATAGTTAACCATAAGTAAGTTGTATAATGGCTGTGCAGTAGCAAAACGAAGGCATTTGGGGTAGCAACAGTCTCTCCAAAAGAAATTCCTAATTCAATTTGGGGAACTTCAGTCTTCCAACATTGATTTTTTTCGTTAATAGTAAGGGGTAGACATACTGTATGGTCCTAAAAGCATTGCATGGCGCATGGTTTGCCACACATTTTAGAATTAGGTCAGGGATGGATTTTTCACAGACTCAAACGCAGAATCCAAATATAGCGCAGAAATCGAGGTCTCCTGGTTGCTATATTCAGAATTGTTCCTTGTTCGTGAAAACCTCACCACTCCTCTTGACGACTGAATGACGTGAAGCAGCAGCATCCAAAATAGACTGGTTGAGCTCCATGTGCCACACCTTGAATAACCTTGATTCGACGCCAAAGAACAGACCCTGTGCTGGTTCCCTCAGCAATTCCCATTACAAACTTAGCAGTTGGCAGATCTTACCCGTAGTAAACTTTCTAAGTTAATTATTGCATTGAGACAAGTTTCTGCACAGTTGAATATATTGGATGGTTATTTCTTGGCTTTAGCCGATTAAACTATACTCGTGTGTTTGAAATGTAGTTGTTTTTCCCTGAAGACAACTTGTTTTATTCTAACGAATAAGCTACGTACATGTATTTTAAATTGCCATTGCATAGTTACTGATTTTAATGAAGAATTGTTTTACTGTAAAACTGGACTGTTCTGTAAAACTGTTAATTCCCATAGACTTTAAATATTTAGCCTGCCATGTAGATGTTGATCGAGCTAGAATTATAAAATATGATATAAAAGCCTTCATTGGAATTAAGAGATACTGTGAGTTTCAAAAACGCAAAAAAAATTATGCTACAATCAGCTACAGTACATCCTTTAGATGTCTAGCTAAAACCATTTACATATAAATTTATACAACGTATTTTAGTCAATGAAGAAAAATCGAATTCATATATAATTAATTTTTTTTACCTTCAATTCATGAATTATTAAAATTCTTTTATAGAATAATAAAAAAAATTGTCTTTACGATTTTAGACAAGCGAAATAAAATGTCTTTAGTCTTGAAATTTCTTTGACCCATGCCTACGGTATGAGTTTCTATGTTCAAAAATTCCTAAAGGTCCAAAACGTATTCGAATTACTAACTTTCAAACATTTTACCATTATAACAATACAGTATAACTATGCCTTCTGCATAGTTAGCGCATCTCTTATTGTAATATAATCGACTTTGTTTTTTGGCAATTGTCGCCATATGCCTCCACTATTGCGATCAAGGTCTAGTGTGACTTTTGATCAAAAAGAATCCTATGAGTTTTTTTAAAGTTCATGTAATTTAGACCGAAGTATTATTGCGCTGAAGGCCTGGAAAGTGCAGCTTTCAGAAACTCATGAAATGAGCTTAATATCAGTTTTACCATTTTTTTATTATTTTATTTTTATAAATAACGTTGACGTTCTTTTCATGTTCTCAACAACATAAAAATCTTCGGCTAGACCGAAAGCTATCGAATTATTGTCGCCAAGTGATGGACACGATGACGCGGAGAACGCTGCCACGGATGGTCTCGGTTGTCGCGGTGACGCAGCGTCTGTACCAGTTCTCGTGTTTCTACGGCTGATGTATTGCAGGAGTCCTCGTTGATCTACGTCGGGACTAAATAGGACTGGAGCGGAGCGTCGTTCACCCGAAGATGAGGACCTTGATTTCGTCATAGAGCACCAGAACGAAGGCGCCACCCGTGCCTCGCAGAACGTTGGAGAAAGCGCCCTTGAAGAAGGCCTTGCCACCTTCGCTCTTGTAGATCTTACTCCAGCAGTCGAGCGTGTTCTTGTAAGTGACGTCGACCTTCTTGCGACCACTCTGCATCATCATGCGCCTCCTAACTGTGTCGAACGGATATGAGATGATGCCGGCCGCGGTGGTCACGGTCTGGGCGATCATCCAGGAGATGACGAGCGGTGTGTTCTTCGGGTCGGGTAACATGCCCTTGGCCGTGTCGTAGGAGCCGAAGTAGGCCGCCCGGTAAATGATGATGCCCTGCACGGACACGCCGAATCCTCGGTATAGGCCGATCAGACCATCGCTGCGAAAGATCTTCACCAGGCAGTTACCCAGACCAGAGAACTCACGATTCGCAGCCCCTTTGCCGATGTCGGCGGCCAGCCTCGTCCTGGCAAAGTCCAAGGGATACACGAAGCACAGAGACGTGGCTCCAGCAGCGCCACCAGATGCAAGGTTACCCATAAAGTAACGCCAGAACTGCGTCCTCTTGTCGACGCCGCCCAAGAACACCTGCCTGTACTTATCTTTGAAGGCAAAGTTCAGGGCCTGCGTCGGGAAGTACCTGATCACGTTGGCCAGGTTGCCGCGCCAGTAGGCCAAGAATCCTTGCTCTTTAGGGATGCGAACAAAACAATCGACCATGCCTGTTGTGAAGAAAAAACGACAACTTGAAATTAGTACAAATAAATAAATTTCGGGATTAAACTTGGCCTAACAATGTGTTGGAAAGTTATGAGCAATTGTGAAGCCAGTGAAGGGCTTGAACGTAATATCTTAACTGCTGTAGTTCTTGAATTATTCAATAGACGGAAGGTTATTTCTGATCAAAAGTAATCTCATCCGAATCCATGCCGAGACAATTGTTAAAAACTGTTTTATTATTATTGTATTTCCATACAGACATTTTTTTAACAAACTTGTTCGACATGAACAACCATATGTCATATTGAAATAGGGAGCCACTTTCGGGAACTTCCCCGATTAAAATGTAGGGAAGTTGGCAAAATGCCAAATGTCTCCTTTGTATATAGTCTTAATTTTTTTTGAATTCCCGTACTTTTACTCAATCACTCAATTTTTGAGATTGTTCCAGTTGAAATGTTTCCAACCTTTAAATGACTTGAAAATATCGCAGCAATGAACTTTAAATGTCTCTTGCATGTTCGCTCCTATTTATAGCTGAGGATTATTAAACCTTTCGACACCCTTATCTAAGTCTTCAAAACTTAGTTTCCGTAGTTATTTTTTTAAATGGAAATGTTTTTTTTTTCCAACTCCGAATAGCCTACTTAATAATTTTTTTGGTGTCCTCATTAACTGCACTTTTGCTTGAAGCGCACACGGAATGTCTAACATTAGAGCTGTGTTCTTACATGGCGATGTTGGCTCAGCTCATTTTAGGTTATTTTTAAACCATCTCAATGACGATAACAGATCGAGGCAGTTCCTGGTTGAAGGGATAATGTTAAAAGGAAACCATCTTGCTAAGGCATCTAAAAATGTTCACTGAATATAATGGATTATTATTATTAATATCTGTTACATTATTAGGATCATGGAAAAACTTGAATTTCCAAAACATGGTCCCTAATTACGTATGTGTATCTTATTCAAATTTACTATCGCGAAAGTATCAATCCTGAAATGCTTTGTATATGAACACGATTGGTGTAAGAATTATCTGGTGATTCTGTAGATTATTCTGTGGATAGGAATTAGACAAACCAGGATGAGAAAAATCGATGATGTTGACTTGGAATAATGCCAAGTGCTTATATTTTTTGTTATTGGAGTACGATTATCACTGCGGGAAAACAACTAGCAAATGCATATAGTTGATACGCTTTTATATTCAATAAACGCTCCTGCTACATCCGTTTAGCAGTTTATTGTAATCAGTTACCGTTACGTGAATTTTCGTACCTGGCCCCTAGTTGGTAGGCAATCGCGCATAGCATTAGTGTTAGCACTGTTTGCACACGTATAGGTGTATTTTAATTATCTTGCTGAACAGCTATTCTGTAATTCTATTTATTTATTTGCATTATTATATATATATATATACATACCACGCGTAATTTGCATCAAACAGAATTCAAATGTTTAATCGGGACGTTCATAGAAATTTTAAAGCATAGAGCGCCTGTTTTTTGTTAGTAATATCTAAGATGGGTATTCCGGGTATCGAGTGCTATAGGAAAATCGCGCGTTTCATAGAGAAAATTTGTTTGATTTTTTATCGAGGATAATTGTAATAAGGTATGGTGTTTACAAAATTTGAAAGCGAGTATCATCGCGAAAACGTTCTACTTTATTTATTTATTGATTTTTTTTTTTTTTTTTTGGCGTGCGTTTAAAAATTAGGGTGTTTAAATTCAGAGCAATAACAAAATAAAATCCATATTGGTATTAATTTCTAAGGGTTTTAAATTTGTAAATGCCACAAATTCTGCACATTGGTCATATAAAGAAAATCTGTGTTCTATCATTGAGATTGATGCAATTGAACTCTTACCTTTGTATTGCTGATCCACAGAAATCTGTTTCGATACATGTTGAACTTGTAATAACAATTTGACTCTTTCTATCGGAGCTACGGTGGTCTTGGATATTGCGGCGGCTACTCCTCCAGCCACAAAATCCTTCATAAACGAAATGGCGTCGAAGGGCATCTTGGTGGCTGCTGCTGAGCACGAGGTTCAAATCTTTTTAGTGGGGCTAATTGCTGAGCAACTTCTTCAGCAACTGGCGGCGGGCAACCGAGTGCCAGTGCGTCGGCTGTGCATCAGGAAGTTTACTGGGCGATGACGTCGTCGATGACGTTCGTTGCGAGCAAAGCACGTGAGTTCCGTTTTGCTCTAGTTATACGTGTTGTCGATTGGAAATTTTCCAAAAAAAAAACAAAAAAAAAACTCAATTACAAAAAAAGAAAAAGTTGACGTTGCTAGGCGTCAAAATAACGCTAAACGAGAATTGGATAAGGGAGGAAGATGGTGCTGACCTTTTTGAACTTTATGCTGAAAATTCTTCGCAAATTTTTTATTTTAATTCATGTCAATTCACGTACAGTAGGACAATTTCCCATTAACGTCTTGTATCTGAAATTACAAGTTTTCATCTCTCTAAAAAATTTACAAAATGTTTAAAATTAAAAGCTAAAGTTAAAAGCTAAAATTTAAAGTTTTCTAGTTTGTACATTTTTCTTGTTTGTATAATTGTTAATTTCGGGTGTTTCCTCTGCATAAACATCCCTAATAAATATTACCATTGGTATTATTTTTTTATGCAGTTGTGGTAACAGATTCAAGGGTGTTCTCGTAGAATATTTTTTTTAAGGCGGTGATAAACTCTATACATGTACCTTTATGCTAAAACGTATTAACTATGTTTAAGCTGGTTGAATATGAAAAGTTAATTAGCGACCATTCAGAAGCTATACTGTTTATACTGTAGAATTGCCGTTTACGGAAATTGAAACTTGTTTCTCGGAGATATTTTCATTAATTGTTTTACATTTTATGTTCACATTATTTTTTTATAATATTTTTTAAGATATTTTGATTAAATCAAATACATGTGCATGATTTGTCAAATATTGGTGCATTACAACGTTATGGCGAATTCGACTCACCCAAAAAGTGTACACCGGGTGTAGCTACAAGGTGAGGCATAAGTCTGTAAAGTCTT
>JAQGBX010006220.1:0-12740 GCA_034698745.1 Megaphyllum sjaelandicum
GACACCTAAATGTTCACTTACCTAAGAGAGTCACCTAAAAGTCAGTTAGGAGAGTAGCATTCGCACGACTCACCTAATTCTAACTCGCATAATTCCACAATGGGCGATTATCTATTGCTTAGGGATAAAAGACAATTTCATGGCAATTACTGGACTGCATAGTGTGACATCACAGCACATCACAATCACTTAGGAGTCTCCTAAGTTTACTCTCCTAGCTAAGAGAAGTTTTTTTAGGAGAGCTGCATTCGCACGTCCACTTATAGGTGACTCTCTCCTATTTTTTTCAGACTTAGGAGACACTTAGGTGTCTGTGCGAACAAGGCTTTAGAAAATCCGAACTTACATGACTGACTCGGGATGCTGTATAGTAAGACGTGTGTGTACACGTTAAGAGGATGTTTTTAATATTTTTATTTAATTAATTACCCACGTATACAGCAAGCTGACCAAGAAATGACGTAATTTTATGGTCATTTTATGGTCGTTGATTCGATGACAAGATCACGTGATGTATCCCCCATAAGTTACCCTGCATTAGGTCCATTAAATATGAGAGGCATGCACCTGAGAAGACCGCATGCTACTCATGGGAAAATAAATTATGAATTAATTGTTTGTTTTTTTCCTTCATAATATACTGTATAATTAATTACGTATTCTCGTTCACACTCAAATCGAACATTTTGTGCATGGTCAAAACTTGTCGATATGTTTAATGTGAATCTTAAAATATTACGAGAACTCATGTAATTTCTTCGTGGTTTAATTATTACGCTACATAAAAGGGTTTCTGCTTCATGACAACTATATATTTTCAATCAACTGAAAAGCGTTGAAGTTCTGTTCAATTAAAAAAGCAGCGGTTTCAAGTTGCATTTATAATGGATCTCTTGATGCATGTCACCGTCTAAATCATTATACAGATTAAAGCGAGTGGACATAAAGGACATTACTGACATTTACTGTATGAAAACTCTAACCATGTCAACTTTAGAAAACAAAGTATTTTGCAACGAACTTCGCAACGGGTGTATTGAATTACATTTATTAGTGTCCAATTGTCAACCCTATCCGCCTATAACGTGCGTGACGTCACACAATTATATTCCCGTATTTGTCTCGCATTTTCCCTCATTAAAAACTGACTATATTCATGCACTTTATTCGGTCGTATTTCGACGTGCATAGACCCAATTCCGCACGTGCTTCTACAGTATGTACCATTTTTAAAATAATTGCTATACGATAATGCAAAATGCTCGAAGTTTCATGAATCCACCGAAATGTTATAGCCCTTACTGAATAAGCTTTCCTTATTAAACAGTTTCTATGGCAACGACAAAATAATAACGAATAAAGTCAAAGTAAATGCCTAGATACTGTAAGCAAAAGAAACAGTGTGGACTAGGTCGAAGGTGACGTATTAATTGGCTTAGTATTAATACACCTCGGTAAAACTGAGTTTCATTAGCTGATCAGATGGCCTATTTACAGAATAGGCCCCTACAGACTTAAGCAATATATTTCTCATAGTTTTACTCAATAAGGATATTATGCCGCCTTCCACGTCATTAATTTGGAGAAAATACAGCAAGTAAAAATATACTAACTACAATGCATCTGATTACTTTTCCACTATACCATGTGTCCTACATGTAACCAGATTGATTATAGATGTACATGTCTTCATGCCACTTGAAGATGGAACATAACGATTATACTAACTACAGATCAGTTAAAACATTTGCAATGAGTACATACAGGTATCACACTTTTATATTCATTTGAAAATGTACTTGCATGAATAAACATGTACACTAGTATGAAATCACAAAACGTATTTCTAATTAGGTGAATGTAATGAAATAATTAAAATTAAAAATATAACCCAAATATGTTTTGGTATGATATTCACTGGGATACATGTATAGCTTCTAAATAATTTGAAATATTAAAATGAACATCTTGGGCATCAAAAAATATAACCCAAATATGTTTTGGTATATGATATTCACTGGGATACATGTATAGCTTCTAAATAATTTGAAATATTAAAATAAACATCTTGGGCATTCTAAATATTAAAATGAAAATGTACAGTACACATGATAAACATGTATAAAACATGCATTTTTGCGTATTAAAATATCTTCGAAACTGGATGATAAAATAACCTATATTTTAAAATAAAAACAACACATTAAAATGGTTTAAGGTCCATAGCAGTGAATAAATTTTCCAAAATCTCTCATGAAATCCATCCTTGGAATAATTTTTTCAAGGTATTTTTCGATTTTTTAAAAACATATCCGAACGGTACTCTTTCATATAATCAAAATCAACAAATACACGTGTTACATTCAAATATTAACACTGAATAAAGATGCGCAAACCTATGCACCCAGCCTATTAAAATCCACAAATAATTACAAACTTTTGTACTGACTGAATCGATCCTCTCTCCGATAATTATATAATTAATTCCCCCCGTGTGCCCTTATTATATTTCAAGAGAAAAATGCGGCTTTTATATCGTCGTGCTCAATTAGTACAGGAATTGAACGTACAAAAACACGTATACATGTATATTCTTGAACCCGAGCTAACCATATATGCCTCATTAGCCCATACGCGACGTATCTTGCTCACAGAACAGACTGAGCATGCTCATTTGCAACGGCGCTCCCGCTGAGCCCGGCCGTGTCTCAGCATTGAAATCCAGCATTTGCACACCGAGTTTCTAGGAACCCAATTTTCGCAAAACCATGGTTGGCTCAAAAATGGCACGTGCATGAACCGAGCTGCGGCGTTTGTTTCGTTTTCGTACAAAAATGCGGGAAATTTCCTCCGCTAATGATTTGCACATCCCTCGGTCGCTTATTTCTCGCCTAGATCCTGCTCTAATAATAAAGGTTAGGCGAAGCTTAATTATAGATCCCTCTCTTATAGAACCTCTCCCCCCACCCCTTCGCCCTATTCCGTATTGGTCCTAATTACGTCTACTTTTTTTTTTCAATGAGCTTTTTGAAAGTTTCGCTAATTTTGCGGTAATGAGCGCGATACGCCCGAAGGCGAGGTCTCACGACTTGGTGCAATTACGCAACCGCCGTTCAGACCGTAGACGAAGCGTCGTTGAAACTCATCCAGTTCTTCGCTGGGAAAGCGATGAGCTAAGTATCCTTAAATTGGCGAGTAAAGAAATCGAGAATATCTAATAAGATGTGCATGCATGTGTTGAGAAACACGGGCATCTCAATCGGAACGAAATGGAGCATGCATGCCCTTCTTACGAATTACTAGATGACTCAACTTGAGTTTTGGAATTTCGAGGCAGTTTAAGTAAAGTTTAAAGTGTAAAGCTTAAAGTCGGGTACACACTATATAGCCACCAAACCAAAACTAAAAACCACAAACCCTAAACTTTCAACGTGAACTATAGATTCTAAATAAAAATTTACACAAGTTATGGTTTTGCAAAACCCGAGCGAACAGTCTGCAACAAACCATATTGACAAAACTGAGCAGACGACAGAGGAAACACGTTAGATACGATATGCTGTTGTTTGCAGTATCGTTGATAGCAGCGCCACCGCCAAAAAAGTTTGGCCATTTCTCTTTCTTCTCACCGACACTCGACGGGAATGCCAAATTTCGTTTGCAAACTTGATTTTCTAGTTTTTAGTTTGGCAAAAACAGTTTAATTGCTACGCCATTAAAAAAAAATGGCGTTGCCACAAACCTGAAAAGTTTCAAGTTAGGAATTTTTAGTTTTGGTTTGCATGCATGGTAACATGTGTACCCGACTTTAGACATGAAAACGAACAAAAGTAAATCAAAATTTAAACTGCTTGGATTTTTTTGTGGAAATTTTTGGAATTCTTGGATTTTTCTTTGGACTTTTAAGTCGCGAATGTGGGAAAGTTACGAACAAGATAGTTTACTTTTCTTAGGTGCCCTAATATGATTTGTGTCCGAGCAGAGATGCTTTTTCTTTTTCGATTGGTAAACCCATGGTAATTCATCTAGCTCCTAGAAGTTACCATTCTTCTTTGCTAGTAGAAAAGGGATGTGCACTTGTAACTGGTATTCATTGATCACGTGGGATATTTGGGTAAATGGTTTTCAAAAACTAGGAAACCTGAAGAAGGTTGCTCAGATGGAAGACAGAACATTTTGCCGCTTAGCCAACCAATATTTTTATTTAAATAAGATGCAACGAATTGATAAGCAAAACATTGTTGAAATATTTTTTGAAACGAATTCATCACTTAAGTCATCTTATGTCGTCTATTATTGATAAACAAGACTCAACATCAACACCAAAAATCACAGCCTCAAGTGTTTAATTATTAGAACTACATGTACATGTATATATGCAAGTCAGTGAAATCAGTTATCAGTTCATTTTTTCCTTAAGGACTACTGGCTGGGCTGAGTAGTAACATTCTCATTCTCACCTTGCATTCGTTAGATGTTGGGACAATTCCCAGGACGGCTATCCCGTTTGTGGCTTTTATGTTTTCCCACAATCCCCCCAGGCGAATGCTGAGAATGTAATTCCATCCCCCCACTCTTGCCATACATGGTATTTACTATCGGGAGTAATGGATTAAACTGAAATTGACTGATTAAACTGATTAAACTGAAATTTACCAATAAAATATTAACAATTAAAAAAAAATAGCTCAGTCTACACCTATAGTAGCCTAATTTAAATATATTGGCACGGAATCCTATAGCCTCAAAACCGGACAATCCAAAAATTCGACTAAACGTTTAATTTTTTCTCTGTCTCCGACAGGTATGGTTCCAAAACAGGAGGGCAAAGTGGAGAAAGACGGAAAAGTGCTGGGGCAGAAGTACAATCATGGCCGAATACGGCTTGTACGGGGCCATGGTTCGACATTCCTTACCACTTCCGGAGACTATTCTGAAAAGTACCAAAGAAGGCGTCGAGTCCTGCGCACCTTGGCTATTAGGTAGGACCATGCTTCTTATTCGTCAAGTGTATTATGGGTATTGCGCAGAAGTGCAACAGTAGTTTAAGTAGCAACTTCTACCTAACATAATTAACTAAGCGCTATTATACGCCCGCAAACTCGGTGCTTGTTTACCGCGTCTTATAAGTCACGTAGTTTCCCTGACTGCAATGGACCTTTATGACCATTGAGTTCAGACTTAAATGCTGTATTGCGAAGTGGAAAAAAAAACTCTTCGCGAAACTACGGTTACACTGGCAAAGTACTGTCTGCATGCGAACCCTCTTTGTGGCATTCGACCAAACTGGTTCCATAATGATTTCAAAGTGATTTTTCAAACGTCATGAGACTAATTTCTTGTGCGTCTTGTGTACGTTAGATTTGAGGCGAAACTTTCACCCTTCTACTACCACTCCTCCCACTTCTCCGAGTACTACTGCCAGTACCGCTAGCGTGAGTCCGAAGGAACGAGGAAGGGAACTTCTTGACAAAGCCGCAAGTAAGCAAGCACGCTTAGCGATTTGCAGCGCAGGGACACCCAGCACTTGCATGCCTATTTACTATTTACAAAAATGTGCATAACCGACCATATACACTGCAGTACACGTACAGTATGTGCTGGCAAAAAAAGGTGTGCCAATGGTCAGTGCGCCTTCAGGTTGGGTCATCCTTTTAGCAATCACTATATAGTTATTTTCATTTTTCATAGGTGTTTTGCATGGAAAAAAGTTGATATTTTGATAGCGAAAGATAATTCATGTATAATGAATGTAGTTTTTGGCACATGAATTGGCATGTTTAATTTCTTGGAAAGTAATTGTTAGCATTTTTTTTATCACTTATAAAATTAGATTTTTTTTTCTTGAAAAACCCAAATAGTACCAGCAAAATATTCAAATACATTGGATCGATTCATTCTAGTTAATTACCAAACAATATACATGAATTATGCAGTATGGATATACTCACTGAACATTATGCAAATAACATACTGCATTGCTGTTATACCGATTAATTACATGTAAACCAAACAATTGCTTTAATTATTTTTCGATCAAATACTTCAGTCTTTTCCGCAAAACGTTCCTCTGTTTTCGAACATTCACGTCTATTTAAGACTACATGATCAATTATCAAGCTTTTTATATTTCATAATAATAAACTATTAGTATCTATAATTATCTTATATTATCTACTTTTAAGAAACGTTAATTAATATAAGCATAAATGAATATGTTAAATGACCGTGCAATTTTTGAATTGTAGGTCAAAAACAATGAAGGCGTGAATGTAAATTTGAAAGATTTTAACAAGTTTTACAGACACCATTAAAATGAAACGTAACAAGCCATTATAAGGAAAAGGTTATTTTAAAAATGATGGAAAAGATACTTGCAAGTAAATATCTAAACCTAAAAATTACCTGAAGATAAGAAAGTTCAACTTCTACACTTCTCATTTGGCAACAGAAACGAAAGTCGGTTTTTTCAGGAAAAAAGCATCGTCACGCACCTCATGCAAAGCATATTCGTGGTCACCCGGCTATTAATCGAATACGAAACGGTTCCCACACGTACGGCCTTCCATCCGCTATTAGCATCTCTTGTAAAGTTGACAATATTCCTCAGACGGGCCGTTTAATTTTTCTCGTATTTCTTCCAATGTTTTCAAAAGTTTTGAATGCCTAAAAGGTTCCCCTCATTAGCAGCTATACATAACTGTTTAACATTCGAGCTGTCAATGGGCACAAAACCATAACTGCTAAGAATAACAAACACGTTTCCAAGTGTTTCTCCCAATTTTTCTGCCGATTCATGCTGACCTTTCCAATAGCTGCAGCGCTTTTTCCCATGGACACCGAAGCCCGTACAATCTCGCTAAATACCTTTCGAACAAAACATTTTTTGGCAGCGATCAAATGTGGCTCCTGTTCATCGCGGCTTATTAAGTCCCGGCCGAGGAATGAGCAGAAAAAAAATCGTGCGATTTCACAAAGGCTACTTAAGAGGGCAAACGCCATCTTTGTGCTAATCAAATGGGAAATGTTTTTGATGCCTCGTCAACACTAATGATTGCTGATTCTGCGACTCAAACGCCCCTGCTGCTTTCCCTCGATTAGAGGAGAAGAGATACGAGATTTAAGTATTCACGAAGATGGGATAATAGCCATTGGACAGTTGAAAAACTTTTCAAAACTTTTAAGGCCCACTGAAAGGAAGAAAGAAAGCATCTCGAGTTGCCAGAATTACCCCCATACGCGAAATGCGTGTGTGTTTTTCCCTTTGTAAGCATCGCTGGCCAACACTTTGGATTAGGAACTCGATTATCCGAAAGAAACAGATTCCTCGGACAATGGGGCAAATAGTTTCCCCGAGAGGACGTGCACGGAGCGGGGTTGCATGGAGGTGACCCCGTAAAAGAACTCACACCGAGGAATTTTTAAAAAGATTCTTGCCATTGCTGGGACATGCAGCGATCCAAGCTTGAAATCTTCACTAAAAATTTCACATCGGAGGTCACTTTGCATAAGAGTCGATATTATGAAAGACAAACGTGGAAATAGACCTATTCGAGCGATTATAGACCCAGATGTGCATAACGAAAGACCCATTGATTCTTTCATCTTAATTTCCATTTTGCAAAGTAACACAATTAACATACATCGAGTATAGTTTTAAGCTTTTTCCTTGCCATACCTTGGGGGTAATTCAATTTTTGCTCAAACCTCTAAGCCACAGGATAGTGAAAATATTTCAATTTATTAAAGTGAAAATAGGTTGGAAATATCTTGCATTAATAATTCGGTATTACGATTGTATTGTTTGGTCAGTTTTAGGCCCACTAGATTGAGGCTCTGAGCTTCAGCTGTCTCAGCCCATAAACAGTATAGGCCGGCACTGATAATGCACCATAGATGGCGTTCGTATATTAAGGTTATACATGTACAGTATCTCCAATCATAAGATATACATATAATTGAAACAACACCAAAAATGCCATATATACGTGTATGTACAAAACGAAATTTCGGTAATTTAAGAGAATTTCCTCTCATGCTGTTCGGTTACTTTATGAACCAATTTCAAGGATAAAAGAGCTTGATTGTATTGCAAAAGTCCAATCATAATGTGTAGTCGTTTTCAAGGCCTGCCAAAAGTGAATACCTATTTTTATGTTTGAAATAGACACCGGATGCTCCTTTAATGATCATGACATGTATACACTTGTATAAAAAAAACCAATCATCTGCAATTTTTCAGTATTCTGGATTTTTTGGACATACATTATCCCTTGCATACAGTTCGTATGAAGCGATGTCCTCCAGGATGGTCTACATTTCGTTTTGCACGTAGATGTAGACATGTGTGAGACTGCATGATCGTTATGCCATCAACCTGATGCGATCTATTCAAGATTTTACCTATAGGCGTTACCTTGGCAATGATAATTGAGACATACCTATAATCTTTTGCCTTGCAGGTATGCACAGGAAATCCATAGAAGCTGCTCAACAATTAAAGGAAAGCGATGATGAAGACAAAGAGGCGGAGCCACTGGTGGGTACTCAAACTGCCGAAAAGGAGGAGTTGAGATCGCACAGCATCGCATCTTTGCGAGCCAAAGCCCAGGAACACAATGCCAAAATGAGGAGCGAATCACTGCACACCTCTTCCGACGGCAACTGTACAGACTAGCCTCCAGCAGCATCGTTCCGACAACTATTCGGTCAAAGATCACCGCAAAGGTCATCTCTGTGGTTTGCCGTTCATTCGTAAATTACTGATTTCGTGCAATGATTGTCCATGGTGCAGGCTGGAGGTCCTTGCCCCATGGCAAAACTTTTAAAAAACACCCAGTGACTGATGATGGAGAGCAGAGATGCCAAATGCTTCCTGTAACTTGCCCCTCACGATGCTTGTACATGGCGCAAGAGTTCTAGTGGACTTCTAAACGTTTTGAATGTCGTTGATGTATACGTGTGCGTATTTGTGTTTTTTTTGTTTTCGTTCTTTTTGTCCTGCTGGCATACAGGGTATAGCCAGAGGTACCTTCATCAACATCAGTATATAGATCGATGGAAACCGGAAGTGAACATAGTTTTAGGCAGGGTGGCTGCATCTGATTTCTAAACCATGTATTTAATGATTCATATTACTTCTTGGAACGCCTATGCATGTCGTCTTGCATAAGTCCAAAAACAATCAAATCCATTAACACATGGTTTGTTAAGGACTGACTATAATCAAGTTTAACCTATTAATGAACGTGATTTTATCAATTTTTTTTAAAAACAAATTTACGTGCTTATATAAAAATACGTCCACCCTTAAACAAATCAACAATAACGATAATCGTATTTTAAAGTGTTACAAAAAAAAATCTTAGAAATCAAATAATTTTCAAAATCATATAGGCTACTGCTAGAAAACTAATTCGCATCAATGTAGTACAAAATATTGCAAAGTATACTGAAAACGAGGTGCATTTTGCTTGTGTCAGGTTGCATGTACACAACACTACAACTGCAAATAACATGGATTTTCAATCGGTCAAAATTGTTAAAAAATTAACTATCATACAGTACAAGTTTGGCGCAAACTGATTTTTGAGCAAATAGGCAAGAGATAAGTTAGGATGTTATTGTTAAATTTTATGAAGATTCTGCAGCCATCCTGAATTAAATTCTGTAAATAACGATAGTATGATGACGTATTGCTGAAATACAAGTATACCTGGTACTAGTATTTGCAGAGCTTGCAAGAATGATCAAGTGTCAGCTGATAAAAAAATACCCGGTAATCATTAAATTCAGTTCATCGTCGACTAGTAATTGAACACAGGGAAAATACTTTTCAAAAGTGCATAAAAATAACTTTAATCAAGTCTTGCAGAGTCATGCTATTTCAATTAGATAGGTTCAACTTCGGAAAAATCTTTCTTAAAATGATTAATTTCAATAGAGGTTTGGGCGAAGTTTATCGCGCGTTTTATAAGAGTGAAAGATTTAAAAAAAATGTAAATATACAGTACATCTTGACTCAAAGCGGCTATAGCCCAAATCTCCAAATGTTAAGCGAATTATTTTGGATCATACACTTCATTCTACAAAAGGACAATATCTAGACTGTTCAAAATAGGATTATTTAAAAAATGTATAGCCTTCAATTGGGAACAATTGATAATGAATTATTTATCAAAAATTGATGTTTTCGGCTATAACATTCTAAATGTTTACAACTTGAAAGTTGCCACAAAATAGGTCGATGCATTCAAAAAAAATTACCAGATTTTGAACTTGAAATAAAAGGTCTTGTGACTGCATTTACGGGAAAATGCTTCTTTTTCACAGACAATAATTTGGTAAAATATATGCGTCTATTTGTCATATTTTATGGCCATGTTTTGAAGACTTATCATTTATCATTTTTTGTGGGGCTAATTTAAATAAAAAATCCTAGGAAACAGATAATTTATAGAAATGCAAAGCTCATTTGGATTGTAACAACGTCGGCTCTATACACCTAATTTGTCTTTTTTTGTACTATCTTTTGTTGTTCTTGCGTTTAATAAATAAGTTACAATAATATAAGTGAGCTTATCATTGTGGTTTCAGTTCAAATCAAGAACGCAATTGCGAGCCAAATGCGAGCTATAATTCTCAATGGTTCAAATTCATTTATGCTTAATTTTATTGAAGTTCACTTAAACGAATATTTTTTCAGGCATTTAATGAAGAATGTGTACACAAGTTGATTATTGTATTCCCATTTAATTTTAGTTAATGAAAAATGATGCAAAAAAATTACAGTTTTCAAAACATCATTTGGATACCATTTTGTTATAATGAATGGATAATGCGCTTAGCAATTGAGCAGAATGAGTCATGGAAAGCGCTGAAATGCTAATTATTACCAAAACATTGTTGTACCCAAAACGTTGCAGTACCCAAAACATTTCCCAAGTATTTTTAGCCATTTAGGCCAATATTTTCGAGATTTTACCAATACACGGATAGGCCGAATTCGCGTCACATTACATCATCAAAGTTTTTCTACAAGAGAAGGCACGAAGAGGAGACGTTTGTCCTTCTTTGAATCATGTCCCAAAGCTGAAAGTCAACCTGAAGCTACACATATACTAGTAGGGCCAGCAAGGCATCAAAACAGAGGCTTAGATGAAGTATATAAGGGAGATCAAGAGTTTAAGAGGGAGCGAGAGGAACGTTGATGGCTCCGTGCAACGACGCCGTATTTCATGATTCAGGAATCAATTTCACAGTGGCGCTACTTTGAATTCCAGCTCCGTGCATTACTCGCCCTGGCTCGTCGTTTATTTGATCAAAGCCCATTTTCATAATTGCCATTTTGTACGCAGAGGCATAAATCACAATTGCCTCCGAGTGGCGGCGCTCCAACGTCGAGCGTTTCCCTCCGACGCACCAACCGACATTCGATTGCTTTTGGTCTAATTACTAGCCTTGTGGAACACACAAACAAGATTACGGAATTATAAAGTAATGCCCAAATAGCTATTTAACAAGGGGTTTGTCTCGTGGAAATTAAGCGAAAAAAAAATGTTAAACTGCCTGTGTAACTCGAATGGCTTCCATGCATGCATAAAAGAACAACTAAGTAACCTAATCTAGGCCAAGCTGAGTTGATTCGAGCTGCTTTGCACAAAGACAAAGATTCGAGATTGAACAATAATGGTTTACTTAAATTTAACACTCGGGGAAACGGGGGAAAAAAAACAAAAAAAAAACGTTGGTGAATATAGCCAATTTGTTGAAGGCTTGCTAGCAAGATAAACAGGCCAAAAGCCGTATGTGCGCGACGTATTCAGGGCTGGATGTATTGTAAGATTTAGGAACATAAAACCCAAATTTGGTAACTTATGCACTGCTGATATACATCATTGAATGCCAATAACACTTGATAAATATTCATCTTGATAGAAACTCGAAATTGACTGGGCGGCTGTACCTACCAATTTCGATATCCTTTAACTTTTATATGTACTGTACATGCTCTCAAACGTGTAAACGGACTAAAATAAAGGTAGTTTGGGGAAACATGGTTTAGAACATTTCACGTGGATTATTGCGATTTATGCAAAAGTTGAATATTCGAAGGTATATTTAATTTGATTGAAGTCATATTTTTCAACGGCAACCCCCAGTTTTTCATACAGATTCGTATCCGTCACATCAAATAAATATCATACATCGAAGACATTTTTCTGATATGACCATACGTTTTCCCAGGATAGCGGAAAAACTTTGCATAGTGATTGATCAAAACGCATTTTGCATGGCCAAGCATAAGCAATGCATTGTTGATACCGCTATGACATAAATGTAGTGTGCATTTAAATAGTAAGACCATAATTCAAAATGACATTACAGTATCGAATTCATTTTGTTTGAATAACTTTTCGATCAAATGCTTTCTTTTCATCTTATTGGCAAAGGTCATGTTTATTGCCTCACCCGGTATATGTTGAAGTAACGCTAACGTTTACATCCCTATATTGGACCACCCACTTCAGAAATAACAATACAATTTGAATTTTTAAATACAACCGGTTGTAAAATAGCATTCATTGAATCTATATATATAAAATAGAAAACGACGCCATGTTTGGCTGCATGGGTACCTGGGTGGGATTGAATGTGGCATCCATATGATTGGCCACTCATGGCACCCCCCCCAGGAGCGTTAACGCCGTGGGGAATTCCAAGGCCATAAATTTTTACTT
>JAQGBX010006221.1:0-12738 GCA_034698745.1 Megaphyllum sjaelandicum
TCTTCTGGACGGACTCTAATTTGGCAATGTCTGTCTTTAGATGTGGGCTCCATACTTCGCTTGCAAATTCTAGTATTGGGCGGACATATACTGTAAAGGCCCGCCAAAGGATTGACATATCACTGCATTGAAAGCATTTTCGGATGAGATTAGCTCTCCGGTGTGCTTGTAGAGAAATTTGTGCACAGTGGTTGCTAAATTTTAGATCCTTATATAGATGAAAGATGAATAAACTAGCTAATTGATATATATACAAAGGGAGATTTGCATCAAGTTGCAGATGGACTGTATCCTGTATGCTACAACTTTTCTACAAACACATATTGTACACGTACACGTCGATCCATTAAAGGCGACAAATTAAGTCGACAGGTTAAGAATGTTATGTAAAGTTATTATTTATCAAATATTAATATTACATAAAAACACTATTACGAATTGCGAGTAAAATCATGAATTTTTATGGTTTCCAGACCTCTCACTAATGATGGATATCACGAAACGTTTGCAAACTGCAGCGGTCCTCATGCTCCTAGTTTCTGCAGCCATGGGGGAACCTCAAGCGAACACGGTCGGAACTGCATCGAATGCGGAAAGTGACGTAATGGGAATAGGCCCCTGTCCAAGACCCAAAATACGACATTTTGGAAGTTGTGTCCTACCATCTACCCTGGAAGATGAATATCCAGATCCATAAAGATATGAACAAGTATGCACTCACGCATACATTGGAAATGTTGAGTCTATAAAACGCGTCCAAATAATTTGCATTAAGAAATATATTTCCACAGATAAATCGGCATACACTGACTTTATACTCTTTTCAGAAAAAACAGCCGAAATAAGCTTTTGAGAGGTTTGAGCGATGTTTACATCTTGCGTGCACATGCGGCCAATTATTATAAAGAAACTCTTGCACACCCTCTGCATGGACAATGTTGAGTGTACAACGCTTCAATTCAAATGGCGGTAAAAATGTGTATGCACTTATTAAGAATTCGCGCACTTAATGTTTGTCATCTTTAAAATTGAAAAATAAAAACTATTTCAGAACCCAACGCAATTTAGTTATGGATCTAATCGAGGTAATCAGTTGTTAAAGCTTAATTACAACTAAAACGTAAACGTTGATATTACAACAAGTATATACTGTATGCATGTAAGCTGAATGCAATGATTCCCTCCCTTATACACAGGGGAAAAAGGCAAACTTAACTTATACATTGCATTTACTCTTTCATTATTGACAAAACAAAAGGCAGTCACACACGGGGAAAGTTATATCTGGAAACTTGGAAAGTTTAGGCGTGTCCGAAAAGTCAAGCGCATATTTCTGAGCATTTTACTAACCATAACTTTTAAAAAGGAAACTTTCAAACTAAAAGTAATTAGATTTCAATTATTTTTTTATAATTGACAAATTAAAACATTTTATTTCTCGTAATTCACATTCTAAAAAACAGAACTTTTGGAACATGCCGTATTTCCTGATATAACTTTCATCATTTTAACGTCATTCGTTAAAATTACCGATCTACTGAGTGTCCCTGCAATATGATTAGACCACCTGACAAAGGTTACAGTTAAACATGTGTTGGACGTTTATCTGATAGAAAGAGTTTTAATACTTTTAAGTAATAAATATTATACCAATATATGGATTTCTTTCGAGCTCAACAATGTAGGCATTTTCAATTGCAATCGTCTATTAATCCAGCGATCTGAAGATGCGCATACTGAAATAGAGCATAATCAGGAAATATCTGAAATATATTTTTTTCTTATGCTAGAAATTATTTGGTAATTGCAAAGTAAAGGAAGATTTAATTAGCCGGGTAGATCGTTTTCGAGTTTAATTTCACTAACTTAATGAAATAAACAACAACAAACACGTATAGAAGAAATTCCAGAAACCCTCTTCATCAACATGCCCTTTTGGTCAGATTCTAGCCCCAATTACGCGGACTGAAAATTAGCAAATACAAGTATAGCTAATATTTCCGTGGATTTCAAATTTTATACTCAGTTTTTGATACGATCGCTAATCATAAATACGTTCAACATACTTGTTTATGCAAACCAAGATTGAATGTCATTAACTCGGTTACTCGAAACCATTTTCATTTCCCTCTATTAGAACAAACATTACATACAATGTACTAGCTATTCTATTCTATTCTACTCTTTACCCTGCAATCAGTACATAGTACCATGTGGCAGGGGAGATCATTACATAATTTGATTGACCCCAAATTCACAAATATAATTAATTTTCCCGTATTTGGGATTTTAAGGAGGGTGGGGTGGGGTAGGAAGACGGTCATGGCCGATTTAATATAGGAACTATCCCAGCAATTGCCTGGAGGAATTGTGGGAAACCATGAAAACCACTTCTAAGCCACCTCATTTGATGTTGATACAAAGTAAGCTAAAATTATTCAGAATGCAGATGGACGTATTACACAGTATGCTAATTTACACGTTTATATATTCATGTGCATACATTTAAACGGTGATCCATTAATTAATTGTATAGCACAAGATCTCATAAATAAAAAAAGGCTTATTACGAAGTGTTAGTAAAATTATGCATTTTTATAGTTTTCAGAATCTCATTAATGATGGGTATCAGTCTGTCCTCATATTCCTTGTTCCTACAGCAATAGAGAAAACTCAAGCGAACACGGTCGGAACTGTATCGAATGCGGTAGTGACGTAATAGGAAAAGGGGGCCACTGCACATGACCCAAAATATGCCATTTAGGAAATTGTGTCGAACCATTTACACCGGGACCTGGAGAAGATCCATAATAGATATGACCAAGCATGCACTAACGTTGCATTGACAATATGTTGAGTCTGAAACGCTTCAAAATAAATTGCATTAAGAAATTAATTCGAAAATAAATTGTATGATAAATCGTCCCTGTCCTTATACTATTTTGTTTCTACAACAATGGAAAAAAACAATAAAAGAAGTAGAAAAATAAGCTTTTTCGCAAGGAATTGGTCGTTCAAGCAACACACCAAGGCCCAAACCCCAAACGGTAAATTCTCTATAGAAGCTGGTGTGTCCCAATACTGGATTTTGTGAAAGATCTTGAGTATTACGAATATGCACTCGCGCTGCATGGGCGATGTTGCGTTTAAGATGTTCCTTTCGTTTGACCTCCTGGTGGTACAACAGACAGGTCACGCAAAATCAAAATTGGTCAATTTAATACAGAAAAATATCATACAGTTTTTCCTTCGTTTTCGAAAATATTAATAATGAAAACAAATTTAATTCATTATTACACGTGCTAATTAACATTTTATTTTGAATTTTAATATATCAACTTATTTGTTAATGAAAGGTCAACTACAAGTAGACAGTTGTTTGAAATTAAGAAAACAAGAGGCATTCTCGTTTCAAAGATGTATTAAAACTTATGACTCAGAAACTTGTGACAGTATTTGTGAATAAATAATTTTTCGTGTAAAGTATATAACCAACAATTTTAGCGGTATCATTTCTCACAAATAAATTACATCGTCGTGGAACTCATCAAATTCGATCATGGAGCAACGCTACAATTCAGAGAAGTACAACTGGGCGGGAATATATACCTGAGAGAGGTATACCCAGGTATATTCGAAGATCGTTCTATTAGCATTTCCTTCATTGGGGCTAATAGTTACGAGAAAATCGTCCACTTTTGCCAATATTGATATGTAGAAATTGGGCTAGCTGCCCCTTGCAGATAGCAAAGCACCGATGCCTTGTTGAGAAGCCCACGATCGCTAGTAGAATGGGGCGCTTTCCCAAGATGCACTTCGATGCGCGCCTAGGCCTATCGAAGGGAATTCGAGTGGCCGAATTGAATAAGAGGGCAAGTTCGAACCCGATTAAATCGCGAATGGTTGAAGATATCCACGCAAATCCAACGCAAATAAATCAAGAAGTAACCAAATTATTTTAACTGCAAATTCTCAATTTATTTGAAGAACCGAAAGTTAGTTAAAAGTCAAAACTCGCGACGTGAAAATAACGCGTTTTACAAAATTGTTAGTTTTTCAAAGTAACAAGTTGCAGCGTGACAGGGTGTACCGACCTGATCACGCACGTTAAGGACAATGTAAGGAGACTCGAAATTCGTCTCCTTAAATACAAAACCCCTGGATAAAAACAGATAATTGCAGACCCTAATTTGACCAATGAAATTCAGACAATTGTTTTTCAGAGCTGCGATAGGCAGAAAAGTTCCAGGATGTTGTTCACGAAATATATTTTTCGTTAATGATTTTTGTTTCTAAATTATACTCCCTTTTTATTGCAGGTAAGTTGAATTTTGGTTTTACCTCCATTTTCCAATCTGTTTCACGTTGACCATGAAAGAGAGGGATTAAGTCCAGGAAGTTGGACCCCTTTGTGCCCTAAGGTGCCGCGAAGGAAATTTTCAGCTATTTTGAATTAATAAAATTCGCGAATAATCTCATATCTGTAGAATTGTATGACCCCCTCATAGAGGGCGGAAGTCATCCTTCGCAGGCAAAAATCAAAGGTAGGTGACCCAGGCACATCATCTGACGTTGGTGCTACCGCGTGCTTAGTCATCATGTAAATTCTCAAAAATGTGAGTTTCATTCTAGGTTCTTCGGAAAAACTCCACCCTTTTTTTTTCATAAAGATGCTTCGAAAAACCTCAACAACAAATGGCGACCACATCATCATTCTAGGAAGGTTCCATAGTTCTAAAGGGTCTTGGAAGAACCTCTTCAGGAATGTCCCACCTCGTGAAAGCTGCATTCCAAAACCAGAAACTCAGTGTTGCGCGCAGTTTCTTTTTATGCGTAAGGGTAAGAGCACATGTTAGCACTTTAAAAGTGTCTTTGAAAAAAAGTGTCGCCTAGTGGTAAGGGTCTGCAATACCACTAAGCGACACTTTAGAAATTAAGTATTAAAGGACACTTAATTGCTTACGTGCTCGTACCCTATCTGTTGGCTCGAGGAAGATGGATTTAAAAAATAAAATCAATGTTAAGGTAATTTTTTTTGGAGGCACGGTGTGGTCGGCAGGAGCCACGTGCTGATGAGTTCATATAATAGAGGTTCGCAAAATTCAGGTTCTACTGTATTAATATTTATATAAAAAAAGAAAGTATACAAACAAATCTGCGTGAAATAAAGCTGATTTTGATCTGTGCTAGCTAACTATTTCAAAACAACTACAAGTTAATCCATTAATTAATTACCAGTAAAATTAAACTACATATACAGATATTACAATTGTATACCGTTTCGTAATTAGGGTTATTGGTTTAAGTATTAGAGTACAGTTGTTTCATTAAATTTCAAACAACATTTCGAACTACTACGATAAATTTCCTGAAAAATACAGTTCCTTCACATTCTTAAATGTGATTCGTTAAGATTATTCTAGAGAGGATCTTCGCTCGGATAAAAAGGTCGGTGCGTGCACTTAGAGAAAATTTGGAAGCCATCAGCATCTTGGCATAGGCATTAAAGAAATTTCTGATTTTAAATTTCCAAATACCCTCGCATCTTTTGAGGTAAGTTGTTCATTTAAAGTTACACTAAGATCTTTAAAATATGGTCCATGATAAACCATTAATTTAAATACTATACACGCAAATATCGCTATGCATCGAGTCTTTGCGTTAGAATTCAGTTCTAAAAAATATTTTCACACCATACTTATAACGTATTACTACTAGTGAAGTCTTGTAATATTCGTAGATTCTAGAAATTTCACTGATAATGGGCGTACGTCATTTGAAGTTGGCGAATCGTCGCTATCATTATATTCCTTGCTTCTATAGCACTAAATCATTCTACATATAAAATGCTTTCGGAGGCACCCACGAACCTATACAGGATGTTTCAGAAGTAATAGTCAATAATTTTAGGGGTTGAAGAGGGTACTAAACTGAAAATTTTTAACATGGGAGTAAACGGAGGTGCCCCTTCCGCATAGTAACAACGTTTGTAAGGAAAGCTATGCGCAAGGGGCACCTCCGTTTACTCCCATGTCAAAAATTTCCAAAATTATACATTCATAACTTTTTAAATGACGTCGGCACCCCTAGGTTCTTTTACTAAACATGTTCAGTTTAGTACCCTCTACAATCCCTAAAATTATTAACCATTACTTTTGAAACACCCTGTATTGAACGGGAGGATGCAATGTCACAATTTGTATGCCCAGACAGTCAAATCTCACATGGAGGCTCTTGTGTCCACCCGGTGACATCCTGGCCAGATGATGACCCATAACAATACGAGCATGCACATGCACCCTATGCATGTATAGTGCTCAGAGTACAACGCTTCAATTTAAATTGCCGTACAAATGTGTATGCAAATATTAAGAAATCGCGCACACAAAGTTTGCCATTTTTAAATTGAAAAAAAAATAACTTCAGAATTAACTTAACGCAATTTAGATCTGTGTATTCGAGTTAATCAAGCGTTAGAAAATAATCATAACTAAGAAGTAAATGTTGCAACAAAGATTTAAGTTGAATGCAATGATTCTTTTCCACGGGGAAAAGGCAATTTTAACTTGCAACAAAGATTTAAGTTGAATGCAATGATTCTTTTTCACGGGGAAAAAACAATTTTAACTAGCGTTGAATTTACAGTTTCATTATTAAAAAAAACAATCAACAACAATCGTCATTCATTAATTACCTATCGATCTACAGAGTGTCTATGCAATACGATTTAGACCAACTGACACAGGTATTTAAACATAGGTTGGCTGTTCATCTGACAAATTGTTTTAATAGTTTAATACTTTAACTAAAAATTACCAATTTATGGATTTCAGTTTCGTTAGAACGTACATTAAGACATTTCGATGGGTCTATAAAAATGAATATACAATGTACTAGCTCATTCGATATATATGCAGAAAATTTCAAATACCGAGAATGCAAATGGACTAATTACAGTATAATAATACTTTTCTATAAGCACATACATGTAAACATTGATCCACTAAATGAACCAAATTTAGTCGCCATGTTACATTATTATTTATAGAAGAAGACTTTATAAAAACACTTATTACGAATTGCTAGTAAAATCATCAACTTTTATTGTTTCCAGACATTTCACTAATGATGGGTATCACGAAAAGTTTGCAAATCGCAGCGTTCCTCATACTCCTTGTTTCTGTAGCAATGGAGGAAGCTCAAACGGACCACCCAATCCATGTTGGACAGAACTCCTTGCCCAAGACCACAAGTTAGGGACCTTTTAGGAAATTGTGTCCCTAGAACTGAAATTGTAGCAGAAGATGACCCGTATATGATATGAACAATCACTCACTTTGCATAGACAATGTTGAGTTTAAAACCTTCAAAATAAATTGCATTAAGAAATGTATTTCCACGGATATATCGTATTACAAATCGTAATTGTCCTTATACTCTCTTTTCTCTTCTCAATATTGGAGCAAACTATGGATGACCCTTGCAGAAAAAGATCGAAATTAGCTTTAACCGGAAGCAATTAAGGAATTTACTTTCAAGCATATTACACCAATGCGCCAGCGGTGAAATGTTCTACTAAAGCTGATGTGTTCCATTGGATTATGAGGAATATCCTGAGTATTATACGCTGTCGCACTACAGAAGCAAAATTTTCATTTTAAATTGCAGCAATATTTTTTCCTTTCTTAGTCCTTCTAGTGCACGGTACAACAGACTGGCTATGAAAATGAAAATTGGGCAATATAAAGTAGAACCTCCATACTTTGACCACCCAAAGGCGGAAATAAAATTGTCAACATATGGAGAACGTATGCTTTTATTGGAGAATTGCATACAAAATCATACATAGGATAATCAAAAATAGTGAAATCAAAATGCGTTAAGATTTTCACATGGTTTAATTATATTTTCGTAAAAAGTGTCAATCTTGGTCTGTTTCTTATTCTTATTAAAAATGTAAGTAGCAAAAGCCTGGGCATTTATCTACAGCAAATGACTAGCTGCATTATTAAGTGGTTGATGTCATCTTCTTTTGGGGTCTCTAAAACGAGGGAGTTTTCATCCTTTTCTGTTGCTGATCTGCCTTTTCCATTCCATATATCTTGCTAACACCAAAATCCTCTGCCGCCTTTCTCTGGCTGCTGCTTTTCAGAAATTGTAAAAGATCAACCTTTCCCTTTGAGGTTTTAATTCCTTTGGACCATCATGTCACAATCAACTAAAAATTTTCAGTATTAAATTGTAGGATGTACCAACTATTTAAACCAAAACTTTGGTTTAAAAACAGTTTCTGCACACAAAAAATTACTTGCATGTAAACTATAGGTCAAACACTAGCTACACAGCAAGCGATTAATCATACCTACTAGGTCAGCAAAACGGCCAACTAGTCAGGTTATAGAGGGTAAATTAACATTGAGTGTCACTGCCAAAGTGGTCAACATATAACTGATAGAGGTGATCAACATATGGATGTGGTCAACTTAGGAGGTTCTTCTGTAAGCGCAAACGAATGATTCAACATTAATCTCTTGATATTTCGTATATTTTTGTTTGCAATGGAAGGCAATAAAAAGTACTACTATAGAATTTAGTTTTAATTGCCAACGACCGAGGTGTATCTTAGAATAAATATGATAATAATATACATCGAATTTATATACATGTATGTTGACAAACATGCCATACTTTCATTGTTCATTATCGGAATTTACTTATGTACATTGTCCATTTGACAAAATTATTTTTATTTTTTTTATGAAAAACCAAATGACAGACAAATGATGTTGTGCCATTTGGAAGCAATCAATTTGGACTGAAATGTAATTTGGAAATTGGTGAATAATTTAACAGGGCCACTTGTGCAATATTTAAAAAAACGAATTTTCTATTTGAGTACATTACTGTACTTAAATTCGCAGACATTTATGGAGTGATAATCCACTTTTTTAAACAGCAATGTTCATTTGCAGATATTTATGTAAAAGTAATGTATGATAATATTGAAATCAACGATTTTAGAACTTTGATCAAACCTTTATTACGCAACCATCGTGCAAATACATTACGAAATATTAGTAACATATTACAAAATAAGAAAAGGCAGTATCGTTTATGATCTAGTGGGCAAATTACACGTAAGCCAAATTATTAGCGGATTATAAAGTGCTTAAAATCCTGCAATGCCATCCTCGATGTAACGGAGATCATGTGACCTCTGCAAAGCAATAACATGCCTTAATTAGTACCGTATGACGTACACCATCTACCCGAAACACAACAAACTATCATAATTGATAGGTAAAGCTGATAAAAGGTATCACACGAAATGTCTAATTTTGAAGCGGAATAACGAAATATGTCGAATTGGTTGGTTTGCAAAGATTTAAAACGTGATGTTAGTAAACTTCCAATTCCAAGTTATTATACTTAGTTATCTTTGGACATTAGATACATTTTCATTGGAAACAAGTGATGGTAAATATTTCCCGTTTTCCGCTATTTTTCGGTCATTAAACAACGTAGCCTACGCTTATCGCAACCAAATGTTTGTTGGCGTTTTTCGTATGTAAATTGTAAGTGCGGACTGATAGAAAATTTGATATCGAGAAAGAATTAAAATTTGAGAACGTTGTATGATGTCGGGTAGTTAAGTTGACTCGCGTTTTTACGAGTATAAGATTAACGAAGTTGTTGAAAAATTATCAAATCTTTTCAAAATTGGTCAGAAAAGGAAAAACTGTTGTAATGGTACGCTAATGTTCGAAAATTTATAGTCAGATTTTCCTGACTGTAAACTTAATAAAAAGTCTTTAGCGGTATTGCAAATTGCAATACTTTCAAATTTGCCAGAAATTTTTTTTTGCGATCATATAACATTTTATGGCTCAACTTTTCATAAGGCCCCGCACTACCTAAAGCCGACACTGCTTTGGAGAGCCATCTTTGAAAACAATCTCGATTAAAAGATACCACTAATGCCAGATGATGCGTTACAATGCACACTGTAGAAGTGAACTTACGTCAGAAATTAGTTCAGTTTAGCGTCCATAGCCTCCTCCTCCGTATGATCTGCCACCACCACCTCTGCCATAGCCTCCTCCATATCCCCTGTTACCATAATAGTTTCCGCCATATCCACCTCCATATCCTCTAGATCCTCCGCCACCATATCCTCCAAACCCACCGCCGCCATAGGCGAAAGCAAGACCCACGATGGCAGCCAAAAGCAGTACTATGAGCTGGAAAATGTATTTTAAAAGAACATGAACACACAATGTTCTGGAAAGAATAAATCAGAGTTGGACAAAATTGGTTGAAACCAATAATTACAAACAGCAACTGCTTGTATATTGGTTGAGCGTCACTTGCAACTATCAACTAAAGCTGCATGTACAGTAGTTCTTATTTGCTAGTAAGAATCTATATATTATAACTTTTCTTATTTTTAGTTGGAAGAGAAACTAAAACTATTTAATTGAGAAAAAAAAAAGAGTTTCAAGGAAAATTTACAACTGTTATAGTTGATTCGTAGTTAAACTAATATTGAACAACTAATATAACTAACATCTCTTCTCTTCAGTGTCACTTAAAAATCATTTGTTTGCTTCTCTGGCTACCTAGCTAAAGCCTGTAACGAAAATATTTCGATTGTTCTGAAGGTATTTTCAGTCTAAAATCGAAATTTAAACTAAAACGTGTTTCTGTCTTTTTACTTTGTGACGTTGTTTTCAATTTTTTGATTTCCAAATATACGGTATATCGTCGCCTTTTTTTATAATATTTCTTGATAGATTACAAATAAGTAAATTTCGTCATACAGACAAATATTAAGATTGTTCTGAAAATTTTGTTTTAAATAAAATTGTAACTGTTCTGAATTACGTGTGATGTTTACCTTTTATAAAAACATATTGCTAAAATTGGATTATACAGTATAGAAGGTAACCTACATAGATAATTTATCACAATTGCATTTTCATTTAATTGATATTAAAATAAAATACTTGTTTGAGTGACAAAATTTTCTCATTTGTAATCTATGAAGAGAGGTAATCTACACGTAAATATCCTTCAAAAAAGAAGAAGAAGATATACTGTATACTAAATATTCGTTATTTATAAAATTGATAATAGTGACGATATTTTAGACTCAAAATATTTTGTCGACCTTTAAAATACTGGAAATATGTTCGTTACAGACTTCAGGTAATCTGAAAAAGCACAAATAAATAATTTTCAATGACATTTAAAAATGTTAGCTATTAGTTTTTCAACATATAACTATAGCTGTTAGTTCTCCATGTAACAATTTTATTTCTCAAATAAAAAGTTTTGGTTGCTCTTCCAACTGTAAGAGTTGCAAAAAATAGTTGCTTACTAGCGAATAAGACCTATGCCGTTTTAGTTGTTAGTTGCCCGCAACTAATAATGAATATTTTTTAAACTAAAAATTTGTTTTGTAGGTTTTATACTCCGTAAGATTAATGATGGCGCTGATGCTAACCTAATTACATACCTTCAGTTCCTAAGCTCAAATGACCAATGAAAATTAACAAAAAATATTGTAATATCCGCGATCCGTATGTTTAGCAAAATACCTTTTTAACGAAGGTATTGTTAAGGAAATGTCAATTTTTAAAAATTGTTGTGGTTACTGGGGTGTTTTCCTTGGTGTCCTTCTGTTGCTACATTCGTCTAAACACAAGAAAGTCTACTTGCTAAAATTAGAGTAAAAAGCGATGTTTCTATTTACCATTCCTTTGGAATTCATGGTTAACGTTGAAGTTTTATACAAGTTCGAGATTGTGGAAGAAGAAAGTTTCAAATCCGAATCCTGCTGATAGTAAACCAGGGACTATTTATACGTATATATACGCAGGGTTTATCGTCCTTGGAAAAGAATGATTTGTGAATTCCTTTATAATTGAATGGCCAAAATCACATGATCAGTATTTTATATGATTTCATATTTTCATCATGTTGAATTACTTGCATCATTACGGTTGTATTCGAATGTAGTTAAAAATAATTTCTTCTGCTTCCGATATTGGGTATAATGGAAATCAGATTCGGCTTGGATTTTCAATTTGGTATGATCATTTTCACCATCGCAATAAATATGGAAAGATAACATATTATAGAAGCGACTCACCTCACTGAGGAGTCAGTCACACCATACAGTCATATTCTGTTTGATTCAATCTTTAATGCTTTCGTGCATTCGTTGAAAATTGTTTTCAAAAGATAATAATAGCTAGTACAATAAATAAATGGCAACACAGTTGTAACTATAGTTTATGGAAATACTTTATTGTTTCAAAAGGTAGACAAATTCAGATTTGAAAAAAAATGTAATCCACTTTTTACATAATAATAACAACACATTTATCAACAGCACTAATAACTTGATATTTATCCATTTTGGTGCACTAAACTGTCAACATAAAGCGCTGCCTGTGACGTTTCTGAAAAGCACAGTAAAACTGTAGTTAATTCCCTGTAGCATTATTTTGTATACAACACCTATACAATTCATACGTGTATGTATACAGTACATTGGAACCTCATTAATAGGAACTTAACTAAAACTTTTTACAAGTTCTTCGATAGCACGAGCTCATTTCCAGTCCCCGTCCTAGATTATAATTGAATAAAGCAGAAACACGACCATAACACGTTTTTTAAGGGAAAACGACGTTTTGGCAACCATGTGCCTTTCTTCAAGTTTATTCTGTT
>JAQGBX010006222.1:0-12737 GCA_034698745.1 Megaphyllum sjaelandicum
GTCATGTTCCCTGTATAATATGTTTCAACGGCAACAAGCTGATATAGCTTTCGCTTCAATTGTAGTAATAATAATAACAATAATAATAATGTCAGTTTTCTGAGTATATGTTACTCAAGCTACCCCCGTTAAATTAAGTTTCAAATTGTAATTTTACTCCTCGCTCGTTTTTTCGATTATATCGGGGTTTTTTTCATTTTTTTGTTTTAATTTTTTTTTGGTTTTTAATCTTACTTTATACCCTATGTTTTGACTTAGTTGTACACTTTATGTTTATTATCGTGTATTTCAATGCTGTGATATTCATTTAATGTATATTTTCTAATTTAGAGTGCTTGAATAAAGGGACATGGTCCCTAAACGTAGCAAAGCAAAATTGCTGTTTGGTCATCAAGGTTAATTTGAATTCTACTATTAGCCACTTGAAGATGTTATATTATGTAAATATGTCGTCTGAAAAGAAGAAATTTGCACAATTTTTTAAAGATTCAGAGGACAATTTTGCAAAATTTGCAACATTTTCAGAGTTCGCCTTCTGCTGATCAATCGGCTCTGTAAATTCATAAGAAATCCTCAGAAACACACACAAACCTGCACAACAGGTTGGTGCAGCAGAATTTATAACTTTATGTATTTAAATAATCCTTGTAAAATTTGGTCGGTGAAAATTCAGCTTCACTCGACTCGCTTCGCATGGAGCAGAATTCCATTGCCTAACATGGGTGGATGTTCCATTTTTGGTGAGGCCAAGCTGACTCCCAAGATGGTGGATGATATCTTTAAAAACTGGCCTTACGATGTGCAAAAACTGCCAACTGGCATGTCAAGATACATGTAATTAACATAGTGGGAAAATGCCGTAACTTTTTAACGATCTGCTAAATCTCCCTATTAACTACTATACATATAACGCTAATGGAATATTTATTTCTATAATTGAACATTCTAATGTATTTATTAAAGTGCTTTTGGGAAAATATTTTTATTTCAAAATCTAAAGGGTTCTGCTTTTGGGAGCACTTATTAGAGACGCAATTGAAAATCTTTTATCTATATATATAGCCTACATGAAAAATAAGAGGCATAAATCTACAACAAAGTGAACTTATTATTTTAAAACGCAACAACTATAGTATTGTTTTGAGCTAATGGATTTGTCAGGATCCCCGGGAAATTAATACAGACACAGATTGTGTATCTATTTACTAATCTATAAACTAAGATAAATGTCTGCATATTTTTTTTCCAATTCACCGAAATCAATATTTGAACAATCCAACATTGATAAATTCATATTCAATTGCTTGCCAGATACCCTTTCTCCGAGATTAAGAAAAAGCTTTTTAACATCTTCTTTGTCATCTATGGTTAGAAAGTCCAATGAAAGCTGAAAACGAGGCATTTCTGACATTGCTTTCAGAACTTGCAAAACGAACTTAATATCTTCACAAGTGTCTTTAAAATAGAACAGAGCTTTTATAATGTGGCCTATTGTGCATGAGTTCGTTTCCAACATCAAAATTCGTGTGAGCCAATCGCTTTTGATCATTTTAAGCAATTGGAACTTTTGCACATCGCCATGTTTGCCTTTCTGCCAAATCTTGAGGAAACTTTGGTATGTTGCAGGTATCTTGACTTCTTTTATATCAACAAAACCTTCTAACGGCTCTGTATCGGTTTGTGAACTGACCACACAGTTCCATGCTGCTGGCTTTGACATTCGTAGTTCTTGCAAATCACCTTTTTTTAGAGGCTGGAGGTGTGCGGCATTCACAAATTCTCTGAAATATCAAGAAATAATAAACAACAATCCAACAGGATAAACAAATGTTTTAAGGGATCGAAGTGGAAAATACTCACTTAAATTCTTCATAGGACTCAACGTTTTGGTGTATTGCTTTGAATTTTGCTTCGTTTTGTAATTTATGCAACTGGTCAAATTGAATGGAGGGAGTCATCTCCTTTTGTAGGTCATCAAATACGCTCAAACACTCTCTGGATAGCTCGGCCATTGTAGCCTATGTCATGATTACAAAATTAATAACTTTATGGATATGCAAACAAAATATAATGTTATGTAAATAGGAACACTACGAGGTAAGAATGTGCTGCATGTGCAATCAAATTGCCAAATGTGTATGTTTTCAGGGTGAAACCCACACGTAATATAATCTGTTATAGCCTTTTCATAATTTATGAAAAAAGAAAGATCCTTACATTGTCCCCTATAGTAAACTGCCCTATTTGAATTTTCGTAATTTCTCAATCTTTAACAAAATTCTTTTTTAAGAAACTGTCCAGTTTGCAGAAGTGCCCATCGCCAATGCAGTAGAACCTCTCTTATACAGTATGAACTAATTAAGAACAGAGGTGGTTCATCAAATATATTTTTTTCTTAACTAATTTTCTCATATTTACTGTAGTGACACTATTATATGTTATGATCAACTGGTCGAGGAATTACATGTGGCTTGGAGAATGGCCCATGAGCGTGAAGCCTTATTTATTATACAGTGCATATGTATTAAATATGCCATAAAGGAGACAGTTCTCAAAACAGCATTAAAAACTTCAAGACTGGAAAATGAGAAATTGGGCCGTGAGCTAACCATGACGAAGCATTAATTTTCGATCGCTACAACATGCCTACGTTGAAATTCCTTAACTTTTTTAAAATAAGCCATTCTTCCTTGACTTTTCCCTGAATTTTCCAGACAGGAACTAAAATGCTATACTACTTATTGTTAGTATATTTTTTTCTTAAGGGGGAGTCTTCATTCGCGAAATTCCTACCTTCCCACCCCCAGACGTCGGTAGCTTCAAAGGCAAAATTTATGACATGACTAGTATTTAAGGAAAACAGATAAAAAAATTCTGCTAGAATCGGCGACTTATTCCCTAGCACCTTGCATACTTGTTGAAATTTAAATGTTGGCTTATTTTTTTTTAATTATTGATTTTGTTAATATTAGCTAGCTTATCAAACACCCCACTAGATGGCGGGCCATGTCCAGCCTAGTCGGTTTCTGTGTGTCGATTCAATTTCATTCAAAGAGCGTCTCGGCCCCCTTCCTTGTTCCCTTAGATTTAAGCCGATGCATTACATGTTTAAATAAAAATGAAGTATGCGGGGTGAAAGATGATAAAATAATTTGTCAGTGTAAAATAAATTAATCCAAATTTCAAAGCTATAAAGAAAGCTGTCTATGTCAAAAATTCAAATTTCTGGAAATAAAATTGTTACATTCGATCGTGTGACCAGACGCACTATGTGATTTCCCCCTAACGGTACGCATTCAGCACTGTGCGTGTCAAGTTTGAAGGATACCCTGCGTTTACGTCTAAAAAAGTAGGTTTTATCATAATTACTTGAGATATACTTAAGAAATAGCCATGCTTACTTATATATGCAGGACGAAGTTAAGAACTACGTTTCTGGGTTTAATTTGATATTTGTATATTGATGGGGGAATGGCGCAAAAATAACGGTCGCTCGCACAGTACTAACTGGAGAGAAAAACGCGTCATAAATGATGTAATTAGGGAGTGGGAAAGGAAAAATTTCGCGCATGAGGACTCCCCCTTAAAAGTTTATTTTAATCGAATTCATTTTTTAAAGAGAAAAAACGGTACATCGTACAAAATTGCTATATTGATATGCTTCTCTCATGTTCTCATCCGTTCCCATAGAGAAAATGGCGGCTGCACAGGCCTGTTCGTTTAGTATTCAGTTCCACCCATGCCCCCACTGGATAAAAACATCTCTGGAACACATAGCCGCAGCAAGTATGTCCCCACCTGGCACAGTATACGAAAGACTGCAGTACGGTGACCCCCCCCACACACACACACACTTTTACCTAGCCATGAGCTCGCAGCACCACACAGGGAAAGTGATTTAGACATCCTATCAATTAATAACTACTAGTTCATATCGTACCACCCATGTAATTCTTTGTATATAATTAATTATCTATAGACTGATTGCTATATTCTTAGCTAATGGATGCTATATTTAAAGCAACCAAGCAGGTACCTATTAACGATACGAAATATAGCCTATAGAATATGACCGTAGCGCATTCCTATTTTCCCATTACACTGTCTTGTTGCTAGCTTCAGTCGTTCTCGCAGTTCGATCATCAAAATTGCCGACACGGAATGATCACACTGCCTGACTGGTCTTTCGTATACAAGCTATGGCATGTCCCTTTAGCGCTCGATCACGTGACACAATAGGTTTGCATGGTGTTTAAAAATGTTGAAACTTTACCAAAATTGGACAATGTAAAAAATATTCCATACCTGCATCCAATGAAACACTCGACGTCAGCCCGACATCGGTTTTTGGTCGGCATGGGCGGTACAGCGTCGTAAGGCGGCAAGCAACCGGCGGCCCGACGTTAGAAAAGCATCAGATGCCGACCGACGTTTTATAGGCGGCAAGCCACCGGCGCCCCGATAGTGGTAAAGCGTCAGATGCCAACTGACGGTTTTTCCGCCGCCGGTGGCTTGCCGCCCAAAAAACATTGGTCGGCATCCCATGCTTTACCGACGTTGGGCCGCCAGTGGCTTGCCTCCCAAAAAACGTTGGTCAACATCCGACGCTTTACCGACGTCGGGCTGCCAGTGGCTTGCCGCCCAAAAAACGTCGGTCGGCATCTGACGCTTTACCGACGTTGGGCCGCCGGTGGCTTGCCGCCCAAAAAACGCCGATCGGCATCCGACGCTTTACCGACTTTGGGCCGCCAGTGGCTTGCCGCCAAAAAAACGCCAGTCAGCATCCAATGCTTTACCGATGTTGGTCCGCCGGTGGCTTGCCGACTTAAAAACAACGGTCGGCATCCGCCGCTTTACTGCCGTAGGGCCGCCGGTGGCTTAAATGCCCATTGCATAAATACTCCACGTTTCCCCAAATACAAATTCGCCATATTTTTAACAATTTCCAAGGACAAATTTTTTCACCTTTTCCCGAAAACAGATTAGAAAATTATCCCATTACAAATTTTCAACATTTTCCACATTTTCCTGAGGACAAATTTTTACAATTTTCCACGTTTTCCCGAGTGAAAATTTCCCACGTTTTCCTAGTATTTATTTTCAATATTTTCCATGATATATCAAGGACAAATTCGCAATTATTTCAACTTTGGAGGACAAACTTGCCTCATTTTACCGTGTGCACATTTGCAATTTTTTTTTCGTATTTTCGTGGACAAATTAAAAAAAACTCACGTTTTTCTGTGGACAAATTTTACAAATTTTCCACGTTTTCGCAGAAACAATTTTTTTAAAATTCTGTACGTTTTTCCGAGTACAAATTTTCAAAATTGTCTATGTTTTATCAAAGACAAATTCGCAATTATTTCAATTTCGGAGAACAAATCTGCCATGTTTACCCAAGGAAAAAATTGCCATATTTTAAACATTTCCCAAGAGCAAATGTGCATACAAATATAGAAAAACACAAATTTTAAAATTTTTAAAAAAACATGCTAATTTTGCTTATATTAAAATTAATCTTGCCTGGGGGCATTAGGAACCCCAGGGCCGCTACTGCCACATGTTTAGAGGGCCACTGCTCTTAAGTTGGGACCTCGATCGACATTTGAACTCCCACCCCCCACCCATGGAAAACCTATATCTACGCCACGTACTGCCTGTAAAATTATGAAATTTCGGATTCTGGGAATAAGAAAGAAAATCTCGCGACCATTTATTTTTTGAAGGGAAAAATGCGTGAAAAATATGATTAATTGTGGAACAATTATACTTCGTTATATTTTTAAAAATTCAATTTAAAAAAAAATCATCTTTCTATCTCAGTGGATAACGTGACTTCTCCATGGATGGTAGGTTGCAGGATCGAAACTAGGGTAAGTTCCAAGAAAATTTTCTTAACAAATTTATTTCAATTTAATTTTCCAAGTGTTAATTGTCTGTGCATCTTGTGTTGAGTTTCATTATATCAATAATCCGGTAAATAAAATTAAATGTTTTTTTATTTCAATTTTTAGGCCTAAAGTAGGCCTATCCCGGACGTCGACCCCTAGCGGCGGGCCAACGTCGGGCCGCTTGGGCGGGCGGACATCCGCCCGCGCGACATTTTGACGTCGGGAGGACGATGATTTCCGACGTCCCCCCGACGTCGGGCCGCATGGGCGGGTAGACGTCCGCCCGTGCGACATTTCGTCGTCGGGAGGACGATGATTTCCGACGTCCCCCCGACGTCGTATGGGCGGCAAGCCGGCGTTGGGCCGCCGGATTTTTGTTTCATGGATACATGTTATTGAAAATTTTGCTAACTACATCAATGAAAATCTTGAACATTTGGCAAAATTGGCCAAATTTTGTATAGCCTACCGTGAGAGCTTTACCATTAAAATTTTGATAATTAAAGTTGAGAATTTTTGAATAATTAATTAGCTCCCCTGCATGCAATGTGAGTTGAGCCTACCCCTGGTACCCTCATCTCTACGGCCCTGGGGAAATACTACCGATATTACAAATATTTTTTTTCCAGATTGTAGATAATAGATTATGATCGACTATACTGACTACTGAGATAAATGCAGAATAGTCCAGGCATTCTAATTTAGTGACGGTGCACATGCACTCTGCAGCTTCTGCAATCTGCATGAAGCCTTCCTTTAATCTCGCCGCCCGGAGGTTTTTCAAAGCTATAGCATGAGCAGGGCATCAAAGTATAACCAGATATTGATTTCCGGGAAACCGCATATACTTTTTGCATTTTCGAGCGTATGAAAGCGAAAATAGGCGCGGTTCCTAGATGTGCAAATCGCTGGCTGATGGTGCACTAAAACATAGCATCGATGTTTTAAGCGCACTAATTAGGCACGCATTCAATTAATTACACGTACGTCCAAATCGGTCCAATATATATTCGTTCCAAAATCTTGTGGGATTCATGCAAACTGGTACTTACCAGCATCAAATCGAACGTCGGATATTGGAATCAGGTTCTTCCTTATTGCCGTCTGCGCATCCAGGCTTTATTTCCTCAAAGACCGAACCGCACTACGCCTAGGCCTACTGATGATAACCGTCCATGAAATTGCATCGTATATCTACGATTTTGAACGGAGAACTCGTATTCAATATGTGAAATATTAGCTTGGCAACCAAATGAATTGGGGAAATCCAAATACTGCGGCAAGGACGAATCCACTTAGGATGTATGTCAACGGGGGAACTGGAACCGAAGGTGCCAGAATCATGCAATACGCAAGCGCCAAGCGATTTTATCAGACGAAGGTTATACAATTTAATGGCGAATTCAGATCGTCAATCTGGTGTGCACCGGTGTAGGCTACAGGTGAGGCATAAGTCTGTTAAATCGGCCCTATTGCAGGCAGTAGACGCAAAATTTAAGACTTTACAGACTTATGCCTCACCTTAATGTAGCGTACACCGGTGCACATCAGATTGACGATCTGAATTCGCCATAACTACGCTGACTCACCGTTCTTGCTGTGTGAAAGCGCTACATGATCCGGTGGCTGTAATTTTGTAAAATGTGCCATTGAAAGAGGACGTCCGCATCTAAGGTGTAGCTGGCGGGCACATTTATAGCACATTTCGCGTAGGGGCAGTGCATTTTCCACGTGGAAATTTTTTTGGCATTTTAATTACTTCCTCGATCCCTTCCCCCTTGTGGACATCTGTGAAAAATCCTTACCCTCTCCCTCCTCTCTGCCTTCCCCTTCCTTTCCATCCCCCCCCCCCCCACCTAGAGGCGTGGACATTTCAGAAAAAAAACCAATAACAATTCGTTGCATATTTTTTTTAAAAAATTAATGTAATGACGTACTAGTTTTTACTTTTTCCGTTCAATTACATATTATTTGTAATATTTGTTTTTTCTTTAAAATACGCCACGTTTCGGAGTTGAAGGTTCAAGCAATAGACTTTTGTCTTTTGATTTCATGAGGCATTTTGAATATTTTACTATAGTAACTAACCGGCGCCGATGGTCGAGAGGTTACGCACTTGCCTCTCGATCCTAACTAGCGGGCTTCACTCCCTGGTCGAGGTCGGTGAAAATTTTGAGGATGGGCAAAATTCTCTAAAGTGGCGGCTCTTTCGGATGAGGGTTTAAATCGAGGTCCCGTGTAGATCCCGTTTGATCTCTGCACGTTAAAGATCAGTCTTGTGGGGGTGGAAGTCCCCCCTCGTAGGCAAAATCCCCAGGTAGGTGACGTTGGCACATCCCCTGGCATTGGTGTTTAGTCCTTGTGTGCAGAAATAGGCCATTGTTAAAAATCCACAAACCAAACCAACCAAACTATAGTAACCTAGTTTCAAAGATGCAATCACACCCTCGCCATTTCACATACTAATGTTAATTTTCATGCCTTTTTCACAATATCTAAAATCTACAATTTTCTATAGCAAAATGGTCTAGATATGGAATGCAACGAGTTAAATGTGCACAATATTTCACGTCAGGCCTTCTGACAAGAATAATATCTGACTAAGGATAACAAATGCTCGCTCGTCATCAGATCCAAATATCGTTGTTTTGTGTTTGTTGTTACTGCAATACTCATTTTTTATTTATTTTCTGATAATGATTCTCCCAGTGACGCTGCGATTTAGTCGCTTTCGCCGTCGTATTTTTCTCAAAAACTGTCCATTTAGTGTGTTCTTTTCCAGCGGATTGATATTTTGAGTGACAAAAAGGTGCCAGGAAGTAATCTTTCAAAAAAGATAATTTAAACTTTATTATAGATCTCATAAAAAAATTCCGAAAAGAAGGATTTTGCACGAATAGTGTACGATATGCACACACAATTTATGCAAAATCATAATAAAACAAAAATGTTTCATGAGAAGTAGAAGAGAATAGCCCTCAAAAAATTTGAAGTTGTGCACAACTGACGATAACGTCAGGATAATTTTACATGTATTTAGATTTTATCTTTTATATAAACCAGCTAAAACTGGAGTAAAATTTCAGATGCCTTTAGTAGTTTTGTGGTTTTTCATCAACTAAAGAAATTCGGAACTCACACAATTTTTTAAGAGACTTATTCTGTTGGAATTCTTGTTAGTATTCTTGTAGTTAAGCTCAATTGTGTTTAAAATTAAGTAACCGCTTTAAGCCTCGGACTCTTAATATTCTGTTGTTTTGATCGCTGTGCGAAAAATAAAATTCACAGAAACTTAACTGCTAACGTAGACTACGTAGTGTTACTTCTGACAACCCCGCGTTGTACGCTTGCGCAGAGTGGAGAACTACTTGACCCTTAGATATGCCGTTAGTAGCGATGTTCCCCTTGGAAATGTATAGGATACAATTACGGCTTCTAAATAGGAGGGTCCATTCACTAGGATGTGTTAATTAATAAGGCTTAATAATAATAATAATAATAATGCTCCAAGGGACTTAGCCCTTCTTAGGCAGGGATATTTGCTTTAGTATTGTTTTGTGTAAATAAGAAAAAAAATGAAAAGATAATAGAACTACTTACTGTACTGCTTACTTAGGTGCTATTGGTGTTTGCAATTGGTTATCCACATTAGTGTTGATTAGTAAGTGTTAGTTAGAAGTGTTAGAAATTTCATTGCATTTTTTTACATAAATTTATGTTGTGGCTAATCTATATAGTGTTAACATGTTTTTTAATAGATGTTAGTCATAAGTGTTTTAAAGTAGTTTATGTTAGAAAGGTGTGTGGGGAGTTTAGTGTCTTAATATAGCTTTTATGTTGGGTTCGTCGCATTCTTTAAGTAGATGCGGCCAGGTTAAGGGGTTTTTTGAGCATAGTAGACATAGTCCAGTTAGGACAGGTTAAAAATTACCAGCTTTGGTGTAGATATGGTGTGGATTAGTTCTGAATTGGAATATGAATTTTTTTAAGTAAAAAGGCAGGTTAAGTTCTAAGTAAGATGGGATTTCCGTTTTGTTTTGAGTTATTTTCTTATAGTGTGTAAAGTGAGTGGATAGATTTATTCTATTAAGAATGTATTTTTTGTGTTCAGAGGTAAGTTTGCCGATTGTAAGTTTGGCACATTTATATACTTGTGTGGTTGAGAGCGAGGAAGGTTGGGTGGAAATAGGGGGTGCTAGTGACTGGATAGTTTTTAAGAATATTGTAATCGTTAGTAGGTTGGTCAAGCCAATGCAAAAACATCTTTTGAGTGAATGAGGGTGTGACTATTCAGCTGCATTTAATCCAGTATTTAAAGATCAGGTGGGTAAAAGTGATATTAATTGGGTTTAGATTGAGTTCCTTGGATATAATGTAATAAGGTGTTGAGAAGTTTAAATGAAATATTCTCCGGTAAAATCCCTCCTGGATATCTTTAAATGGGTTAGGTTTGGACCAAGCCCAGAATACTGCATTGTATGTTAAAATAGGAAGAAGTAAGCTGCTAAAGAGTCTAGTGTGTGTTTCTATGTTATTTAGATTTTTATTTATAAAAAGTTTAAGGACAGTTTGCATTTGGCTTTTAAATTGTTTTTTTAGTGATGAGATATGTTTAGTAAAATTAGTGTTGCACTGGAAGATTATGCCGAGATATGGCCAATGCCTTACTACATCTATAGGGGCATTATTCCAGTTAAAAGTATTTTTATTTGAGGTTCTGGTACCTCTTGAAAAGATGAGAAACTTAGATTAATTTATGTTAAGTGTTAATCTGTTAACAGTTAAATATTTGAAAAGAGCCTTGATTAATGCTCGTAAGTTTCTTATAGTTTTGGATGTTAGTACGATATCATCTACGTACATCAGGTTTGAGATTAATGTGCCCATTATATAGCAGCCTAGATGCTTTGGGAGATGAGCTGGTAAGTCGCTTAGGTATATAATAAAAAGTAGAGGACTGAGTGAGTCTTCTTGAAGTACTCATGCGGTTAGTCGAGTAGGGCGTGTTGGTCCATCTGATGCTCGAGTCTCAATTGTTATTTGTGCATAAAAAGTAGCTTTATTTTGCAAACGCAGATTAGGAAACCCGAAGTTTTTAGTTTGAACCATAGCAAGTGGTGGTTGACTGAATGGAATGCTTTAGATAGGTCAGCTAGGAAGGTGTATGTTGCATGGCCAGGTTGTTCATTATTAGATTTAATTATGCTGTGCAATAAAAGGATTTGGTCATGGGTACCTTTGTTAGTCTGAATAGCCGCCTGTTCTGGTGGAATGATTTGGTTTGTGATAGCCCATTTGTTTATTCTCTCTGTGATGATGGTCATGTAAAGTTTCGCCATTGAGGATGTTAGGGAAATAAGTCAATAATTGTCAGGATTCTTTGGGTCGCCTTTTTGTGGATGGGAACAATCAGGACTTGTTTCCATGCATCGGGGAAATTATGGGATTTAAGGATATAATTAAACATAGAAAGAAGAGTATTGGCTAGGTATGGGGGGAATTGATGGAGCATTTCTGGGAGTATTAAGTCTTTTCCTGGTGCTTTATTTTTTTTGATTTCAGAAATTTCCGTTTTAATTTTAATTAAAGTAATTGGTTCCTCCCAAGTGGGCAGCATTTGAAACTCTGTATTATTGTTAGATTTTTGCTTTTTGTTAAATATGATTTCAGTTGATGCTAGGGTATTTTTCCAGGTGGGGTATATAGGTTGGTAAAGTGGGTCTCCCAACTTTCTCTTGATATGGGGATGGCTTTCTTTGTGAAATTTCTATGGAATTTTTCTATTAGGTTCCTGAATTCAGATGATTGTTTAGCATGAAGGATTTTGTGGTGCCAGTCGAGTGTGAATTAGGTTTTTGTTGAAGTACAATGAATTTTAAATTTTACTTTAGCATTCTGTAGATGTTGTAGTGAGTCTTGGTTGGGGTTTCTTGTGAACAAGAGCAAGGCGGTAGAAGCTTCTCTTTTTAGTTGCATGCATGTTTTATTAAACCAGGGAGCTTTGGTTTCTTTAGGTTTGTTGTGGGGAATTGATTTGAGAAGGCCATAGGTCTGTAGTGGTAGTCATTAAAAGGTCGTGGAATTTTGAGTATTGCTGTGGTGGAGGTACTACTTGAAAGTTAATTAGTTGGAGTTTGGATTTTAGGGTATTGTGGAATTTGGTTGTAAGGTGTTTGTTCCATATTACTTTGGGGTAGGTGGGAGTTGCAGGATGCTGAACTGTGATAGGGCCCTTAGTCTTAGTGTAGTTGCAATTGGGAGATGGTCAGAATTAGTGAAAGGTAGAACTTTAAATTCTATAATAAAAGGCAAGCAATATTTGTTTATAATAGTGTAGTCAAGGACACTAAATGTATGCTTAGTGTAGAAGGTGGGTTCACCTTGAAAGTCACCTAAGGTTTTACCATATAAGATTATGTATTGTATTTCCTCAAGTTTTTCTGTTAGCCATATTCCTTGCTGGTTCGTTTTTCGGTCAGTTGAACAACGCCTTTCCATTATGTTTATGTTATTGTTAATAGTAGATAAAAGGTTAGTAGATGAGGTTCTCGCGCTGCAGTCTCCTGTTATCATATGAGGAATGTGGTGATTGGTAATTGTGCTTAGGAATTGGTTGTGTATTTTAATGTTCATATTATTAGGGATGTACGTTGTTTGTAAAATAACTGTGAAATTATTTTGAATGTGTTTTATTGATATACAGTGAAACTTCCCTAACTCGAACTTCTATAACTCGAAAATCTCTATAAGTCAAAGAAAAAAAATTATTTGGTTGGTTTGTGTATAATGTAATGGCACGCAACTTCTCAAACTCGAATTTCTATAACTCGAATTTTCTCTATA
>JAQGBX010006223.1:0-12736 GCA_034698745.1 Megaphyllum sjaelandicum
AATTTTGCAATGATGTTGGGGTCCACACTAACGCAGTGGTAACTACCGAATAATTTGGGTTGATGGATTACACCCCCTATCACATGGTATTTATTTACTGATAGTAGGGTACTGAATTGAATTGAAATAATGTTGGACTATTCGGTGAAAGATGCGAAGTACATTTTAGCGTGGATTAAACAACTTCCAGATTTCAGTAATAATTAGTGAATTACTGCCGTCCATTTTTACGATTAATGATAACATGTTGTTTTTCCTATTTTTTTATATTTTTTTTACATTATTTTTTGGTTATCTTGTTTTTTGTCAAATTCCATGATGGATTAGTCTGATGCGATGTCGGAACGTTGAGTTAAGATATTGAGGCATCTCAACGAGATTGATGTGTGGTCATATGTTTTGAAAATGGTGGTTGTCCACGAAGCTCTGCCATTTCCTTCCATAAATGAACTGAAATAATAGACATGCAGTCTTGTATTAAAGTTGTAAAATGTTCCGGTCAGTTCGCCGGCTGTCAGAGGTAATCCCCTGGCCATGGCATTATCTTGTCTGCTTTGAGTAGAGAAAAACCTAACTCACGAAGGTCTGTTTTGAGATGTAGTACACGAGATGCTTTCAACCGTCTAATGCGAGTTTACTTTATAGAAATGAAAGGGGATGGGGTACATCATGTGTTTTATTATTCTGTATTTTGCGTTTTATATACTAGTGTAAGCCTAATGTACATGTGGTTAAACATTGCAGAAAGGAAAGGTTTCTTAGCCAGAACAGATTGAAGTGGCGTTTTCGTTATTTGTGCCCGCAATGTTCCATATTCGTGCATCTGCTTAATTTGGGTAAATTCATGGATTAAAGCGCGAAATTACGTTTAGAAAGTTAGCTACGTTGTAATCTAAATGAGGTCTATTTTCTTTTGTAAAGATTTTTTTTAAAAAAATGTGGAAATGTGAATGCATTTTTGAGTAAGATATGAGAGAACACAACTATGTCCAGCCCGAATTAAAATACAATATGACAGTAAAACGGATGTTATATAGTGATTCCAATTGGAGTCATTACTGTATTCGTGTGGGAAATGGGGAAAAACGTGGCTAATTGTGGTCAACTAAATAATTAACTTGAATTCAACAAAAACGATATTCATGTTCATTAAAAATTTAATTGTCTTAACTTTGAAATGTTGATTTTAGTAATCACAATTAGTAAAATTCATCCTACTCCCCCACATTGATAATATTTGTAGGCCTACTAATAATTTGCGTGTTGGTTTTAATGCATGCGTTTATCTGTTAACATGGTACTCTATTGTAAACTCTCCTTGCAACCCTTCCATGTTGACTAACCAAATTAAGTGTCCATAATATAAAAATCACAAAAGATGGAGATAAAGAATACATATTTTAAACTAGAATTTAAAATTGTTTCAAATTGTGTAAAATATCCGTAAAGGAGTATTTTATAAACACGATTTTAAAAAAAAAATTAAGACCAAATTTGAAGGTAATTTGTTAAAACTTTCCTGATTATCAAATGGCATACTTATTTCATAATTATCATTGAAATTGTTCTTTCGTCCTGACTCCAAACATGAAAGATGCTACATCTTTGGTGCTAATCTTCCTGGTATAACGAAATTTTAAAGATTGCTTTTGCGATGAGATGCATCATGTGTCAACAGCAAAATGGAAATTCCAACACGATTTTTCTTGGCTAAAATAGAGTTCAGCAACACATAAATGTTTAGAATATAAGGTCAAAACGTTTTTAGCTTAAGGTCTATATTTGTAAATACCTTTGGATTTTTTGTAAAAGAACACAATGACTGCAATCACTACTCCAGCTATAGCACAGCCAACGAGGGAAAACACCAAAATGAAGTTAGACTTGCTTACATGTAGATTCAGAATGCCATAAGTTAATTCTGGTTCTGAAATGGAAAAGGTTTAGAATTAAAATTGTTGAAATCGTCCACGCCTGATTGCTTTGTGTATATAACTATTTATTTAACACATTTCTAATACTTTGTCCACTGTGGGACTTACATAAAAACACGAGCTGCTTTTCACATTCAAAACTTTCAAGAGAGTGAGAGAAGGGCGGTCAGTGTGACCAGATAACTTCTACTTGGTTTTGTCCCCATCTCATTACTGTGCTGCCAGATTGGTACACGTGCGTGACATCATGAATCAGGAGCGCACTTCCAACACATGTTTTCATGGCGTATACAGACAACGTAAGAAAACACCTTTATTTGGCTAATTCGGCCATGCCCTACCACTTTCTAATTGGCACTAGAGCTCCATCGCCAACAGTTTTTGAAATATTATTAAAGTTATCCGATGCGGGGGCGTGGACGACCGTGACTTTTTGTTCAAGGTCATGGACAATATTATTGTCGAAAAGCCCATAATTGACATATAAAGAGATATGAAGGAATTATCAACCTATTTATTTTAGTTTCAAAGATATAATTTTTTATGGTGGTCCAATTGAAAAGCACTCACCCTGTATACAATTGTAAATGTGTAGTTTCTGCACTTGGATAGCGATAGAAATTCCCCAGAATCGTAAACATAACCCGTTGGAAGAATTACCGAAAAGTATACCATTACAAAACGATGAACGATTCTCTAGTTTTGTCAATTATATTTCTTTATCGAACGGACTTTTACGATAAAGCATTGATTATGAATTCTAAAACGTCGAATTTGAATTGAACGATTCTTCGATTGAAATTGATTTATTTAGTACAGAACTAGACGTTTGTCTCAACCCCGAATAATACAAAAAAATAACACAAATTGATGGAGTGTTATTCCGCAAAACCAAATGTTACAAAAAATAATCTTTTTTTGTCCTCCGAGAGCAACTTCTAGTCTACCACTTAAATGTATAACGTATGGACGGCTAGTCCCCGTTTTTCTTTCTTTCTCAGTACTACGTGTTTTGAGAAATGCATCCATTCTTTTTCTTTTTTTTTTCTTCTTTCTGGGCCTAAGAAGTAAATGGCTTCTCCTTTCTACTTCGAAAGCCGTATTTTTTATTCGAAAAGAGAGCAATGGCGACGAAAGAATTGGGTCTTGTCTATGCGGCCATGGCGAGGTTTCTGTCCGTGCGGAGAGAGTGTTTGGAAAAGATTTGAGAGCTTTTGTCCCGTGTCGCATTATTCTTGCAACTGAGTTGTTTGAGCCCGTTGCCATGGCAACTGGGCCCGCATCCCTCCCTATTTTGTGTACCTTTGCAGATCGTAATCAATATACATTTGAGAGAAGAAGAAAAAAAAGCAAGAAAACAACGTGTGGGATGAAACAATGCACTCCGCTTGGTCAATGGGTGGAGCGTCTTATGTCACTGCGAAATAGGGCTGTCTGCTTTTATAGCTTAGCATATTCCGTTTCGCTGTTCGATTTCTAGACGAATTGCAACGTCCCTGAGATGGACTTCTACTTGTAGAAGGAGACCAACGAGCATTACTTAACGCATTCTTATTTGCGGGAAAGGCAAATTTCGAGTGCATTTGTTCAGTTTGATATCAAAAAGTTCGCCTGGTACGGTCCAATTTTAACTAAGATGTATGTACATTGTATAAAAGCTGCTCATACACGAGGCAAGTTATATCTGGAAATAGGCACGTTCAAAAAGAATATGAATTACGAGAAATGAAATGTTTTAATTTGTCAATTAACTATTTTCAGTTTGAAATTTTCCTTTTTAAAAGCCAAGGTTAGTAAAATGCTCAGAAATATGTGCTTGACTTTTCCGACACGCCTAAAATTGGTAAGTTTCCAGATACAACTTTCCCCGTGTATGACCGGCTTAAAATGAAGTAGTTGAGTTATATACTTTCTCAAAGATCTGCTCAAATCGATTCAGTGCTGTGCTTATTCTATAGATAACTTGCTCGTGACGTCACGAGAATCGTGGCTCTTATCATTCTAAAAACTAAGAAAATGACCCATTAGATACTATCACTCACCCATGAATAGATTTTTAATCCGAAAGTAGATATTGTGATGCTGTTTTGCCGCTACAAATCAAAAATTGTTTGGATATTATCTCGCTTATTTCTAAATAAATAATTAAATAAAGGAATAATGCAATATGATACATGGAATGAATGCGTCTGTATCCGTGCAATTTATCTATAGCAGAGGCAACTATATTTTTACCACAGTAACATTATGAAGTACCCAACATGTCTGATCTAGGCGAAGCCAGCACGCCTTGTCTGCTTTTTAAAGTTATCTATGCATGGGTCGCTTACATTGAATATACTGTACAGCTCATTGCGATCGACTTAAAATATAAAAAAATAAATTAAGCATTTTTATGAATTAAGTCGATCGAAATGAGTTCTACAGTATATTCAGTATAAATGACACATGTAAGCTTAACATATTTAGAATGATTTATCATATTATTTCTATCATCCATTGCATTACCATGCATAAAATCTCGTTTTATCTCAAAATGCAAAACGTTGTATTTGGTAGTTTTTAATGCGGGGGTGCGAGTACAAAGAAAACTTAGTCGGGCCGAGCTTACAACAAGCGCTGATGAGTACGAAAGTCTAGAGGGGCTACGACTTATTAGATTGAGCAAGACTCGTATTATAGAAATTCAAGCTTATGATTATTCTATCCCATTTAATGCAATTAAATTCAATGTTTGCTTTTTAATTCAATTAATTGTTTGCTGTCATTTCGTTTGTTCGGTTCCTTGGGCAATGATTAAGTTGTGAGTTACTTGGCTATACAGACCGGTTGAACGAGTAGAAGAAACGTGATAATTGCAGGTTTAGGTTATTGACATAGTCAAACAGTCGGAATACTTTGATTATTGCAGTGCTGCGTGATGTTCAGAATTTAGTTATGTGGAGAATCCGCGACATTTTTTTTCTTAAATCCGAAGGAACTTTAAAGACCATCAGCAATTCGGGATACGTTTAAAATTAGGGTCCGATTTTGCGCAAGAAAGGCACGTTGGAATTCTGATTTTTTTTTCAAAATGTTTTTGTGTGAGGGGACTAACCTTTTTTTCAGAAATGTTTTTGGACTTGCACTCTACTAAATCTAGCTAGACTGCGTAAGTGCTGCACTAAGCTGGTCGGCTCCTAATATAGCCAATTCTATTTTGTTTGGCAACAAATGCTGCTGAATTTACGCAGGACGAGCCAACTAATTGGCATACGTAGACCTATCTTAAATGACATCTCGAAGGAATACTAAACCTTTTTTTAATCACTCAACGTCGCATTAGCAATCTTGTTTGGGCTGCGAAACTCATCTGTGGGGGAGGCTTTTGGGCGGTGACAAAATAATTTCGCTACGTTTGAAGTATTGAAAATTAAAAATGCCCAAGCTTTTCGGCAGTACACGTACATGTAAACGAAAAACTAAATTGTAAAAGCTAAATTAGTGAGACGTTTTATTTATGAACCAAAGTAGAGATTAAAAAATGCAATACCTTAGTACATTACGACGGATGATTCCTAAGTTATAATTAGAAATATTAGCGATAGCATAAATTGAAATAAGGAAAACCTAGCATTGAAGATTAACATTTATCAAACCCTTACATATGGCAATCACGCAATACATCTTGAGCACGTTTTGCACATTGAGACTTCCAAAGCAGTGCGTGATTGCCTAACTAAGAATGATGGCATAGAATATTGATGGTGAACGACTGAAATTGTAGAAAAAATTAAATGCAGATTAAGAGTGATTTACCTCGTCATTGCAGTGGCTCTTAAAAAAATTATTTTGGAAGCATGTTTATCCTAAGAATATTTTTTCTTAAATAAACACTTCCAAACTGTATATGAATAAAGGTTTCATAAATATATTAAATAAATTTATTATTATTTTTACTACATGATTAAGTGGAATAATTCCCATGAATTATGGAATGGAATTAATGGAATTTTGTTATTCTCAATTCTGAGAAAGAATAAATGCAAAATTTGACAAAAAAAAAAAAAAAAAAAAAAAAAACTTGTGATCGATACAATATACAAGTCATTCTACGATATATTATCGTTACGTGTAATCGGTAAGATGTATTATTCAATTTTCTAAAACGTTTCCATTTAGTTGGAAAAGCTTTTAGCGCTCTACTTCATCGCATAAGAAGTATACTTTCCAAGAGGCACATAACGACGTTTTTAAAAAGGTTTTAGTTAATTCGTTTGTTCGCGCTGATAAAAGCTTGTTGATTAAACTAATCGATTTTTGGTCGCGAATCGCCAAAATAAGGCACCAGAAAGCGATGAAGGAAAATGATGACCAGATAACAAAAATGAGGTAATTAGAAATAGCCCCCCCCTCCCTTATGCCATTCGCATCTTATCTCGGATATATTATGCGAGGTTTTCAGACGAGTGAGATGAGATAACTATATACCACGTTTACTTTGTTAAGGGCTAATATTTCAAAGAAAATATCAATTTGAACGCCATTGAACCCCAATCCACTCAACGAAGTCAAGTTTGCGATAAGTGAGATAAACGAGCATCGGAGGCGATAGGACAGAAACAAGGCGGCCCCGTTGGGAGGCTATTTTCCACGCCATTGGCTGACTTATAGACGATAATTACGGTCATTAAGCTAACTTATCTCAACGTGTTTAGCAACTGCGCAATGAAAATTCTCAGTTTTCGTCCGCTGTCATCCATGCAATCCCAGGGTGAAACCAGCAGTGGTCGGAATTAAGCATCCTCGATCCTATATGGCAAGTTGTTTAAGAAAATTCAATACAATACGTTAATTCCACCGTGAATTCCGCAATGAGTTTGCAAAGATGAACGTTGCATGAGTTTGTGCTAAACGAGACGCTTTTTAGTCCTTTCCGGCTTAATGATTCCAATTGTAATCACTAATTTAACTAGTTTTCATCGGAATTTTAGATTTGTTATTCTATATACAGTACATTGTAGTCGGATAAATATTTCCCAGACATATTAATGTCTATGTAAATACTAATGCAGATTATTTAATTTCCCGTTGAAGTATTTGTTTCAACATTTCTCCACGAGTTCAGATCATTTCGATTTTTTCGGGTTTTTTTAAAAAAAAATATATATAAAAACGCGGGACTCATCCACATTAAGGCCATCACACACGAGGAAAGTTATCTGGAAATACAGCATGTTCAAAAAGTTATTATGTTCATTATGTTATTATTTATGTTTTAATTTGTCAATTACAAAAAACATAAATGAAGTCTAATTACTTTCAGTTTGAAGTTCCTTTTTTTTAAAAGTCATGGTTAGTGAAATGCTCGGAAATATGCGCTTGACTTTTTGGACACGCCTAAACTTGCCAAGTTTCCAGATATGACTTTCCCCGTGTGTGGCGGCCTTTGTGGAGCGCTGATTATTCCTGGGTGTGGAATGGTGAAATTCGTGTCAGAATTCAGATTAACGTAAAATGGCATGGGTTATGTTAGGAAAACGAATTGATATGGGCTAGCGAGGCAAGGCCTTGCCCAAGCGTATAGATTGCTGACATGATAAATTGTTTAGGATCACAGTAGATTTTAAGTTTAAACTTTGACTTGAGTATTTGTGTATGGATAAAGTAAAGTTTTGTGTCTATTTGCCACAATCAGCAAATTCAACTTCTAAAACATCCTGGGTAAAAAGCTATTTCTTATGAATGTTTCGTAAGATATCGCATTAATCATATTTACTTATTGGATGATTGAAGAATGTCAGCATTTGCGGTAACATTTTGCTTTTCAAAAAAACTTTCCATCGCGTGTAATAATAACACAATACAGTGGCATGCATGCAGTACAGGTAGTCACCAATGTAATGAATTTTTTCTAATTGCAACTCGTTGTGTTAGTATATTTAATTGGACATTTTCGTCCCATTTCGGCCTTCATTAAAACAGTATTTCATTAATAAATGTGTGCAAGCGAAATGACCATAACCTAGAAAAGGTGCCCTTGGTGAGCTTTTGATAGACGAAGGGATGACGTTTTCAGACGTGTTAGGAATCAAGTTATTACATCCGATTTAGTTTCATATGCATATATTCATGGACGCATTCGGGAGATATATTTATGAATTATTACCCAGTAACGATGACCAGTGACCATGCAATGAATGGCGCGTACATGCACTGCGCACTTTAATCCAAAATGTATTCATGAAAGGATTATGCATGCGCACGCATGGCTTCACAATGTTGTCACTAGATATACGGTCCGCATATTTTATTAACTTTTAAGCATAATTCTAATGCGTATACGTATATTAACGGCGAAGTTTTGGTGTTGATAAGCCGAAAAGTTGAACAATAAACAATCTGCACGCGCCGTTGAGCATTCATACATGTATATATGTATACCATCATAGAATACGGAAGCCCAGTCGGCACCTTTGATGTTCTGGTTTAAAAAAGGCGACTGCAGCGTTCCCCGTGGCAATGTATGAAAATGCCTTAAACACACCCAATTACCCAATACGATTAGATAAGATCGATATATTGGCGTGGCTTAATTTGTATTTTATAAGACACTGCCACCGCGCGTCGCTGCGAAAGATGGACACCGAAAAAAGCGTCGAGTCTACATATTGGTACCGGTATTCCGAAACTGCATGTGGTACCATCTAGTGGAAAGGGAAATTTGGCGCTGCATATTACATTCTGTTCATTTTCTTCAAGTGCTCGGTAGTATATGTCGAATGAAGGTTGATGCGAGAATCTATTGCATTATGTTCACTACTATTTTTTTCTGTTATAAAGCTGCTCAACGTTTCGACTTAACGGTCTTCATCAGGAGCTTTCTGAGTGAATACAATTTATGATTACTAATTACAAATTATACACCATTATAGCAATTTCCTTAACCTAATATACAATAAGTTATTACAATTACATGGTTAACTGAAAATTGAAAGAGGTATAATATAATGTTGGTTGAAAACTAAAATTGGTTAAAATTAAGGTTAGTTTTTAACCCACATTATATCACCCCTATCAATTTTCAGTTATCCTATTAATTGCAATAACTTATTGTATAATAGGTTAAAGGAAATTTCTATGATGGTGTATAATTTGTAATTAGTAATCATAAATTGTATTCGCTCAGAACGCTAGTGATGAAGACCGTTAAGTCGAAAAGTTGAGCGTCGAAAAGAAAGAAATAGTATTGTGCATCAACCTTCATGCTCCATATAATAGGCAAATACATGTACATCTTTAACATGACTTCTTATTAGAAATCCAATATTCAACAATTGTTTCATCATTGCGGCTTTAGATAACTTGCACGAGCAGACGGCGCGTATTTAATTAATTTTCCCAAGGTTGAGGCCTGCACTAGCCAAAAAACGCACGGTGTGGTCGGCAGGAGCAACGTGCTGATGATTTCATATAATAGTTCATATAATAAAGGTTCATATATATAGGTTCATATAAAAGAGGTTCTACTGTATCACTTTGCATTATTCCTACATTTAATTATTTATTTAGAAATAAACGAGAAAATTCAAACAATTTTTGATTTGTAGCGGCAAAACAGCATCAAAATATTTACTTTCGGTTTAAAAATCTATTCAAGGGTAAGTGATGGGCATTTTCTTAGTTTTTAGAATGATAAAGCCTCGATTCTCAGATTCATGTACCCCACAAAACGCTTACAATGTAAATCGAGTCACACTAGCCACGCCCACTAACTGCGTGACGTCACATGCAAGTTATATCTATTCATCTTGTACTCGTTATGTACCCTTTGTGTCACTTCTAAAACAGGGGTGCAATATGGTGAATTTTGTATACTGTAATTTTCCAAAAAAAAAAAGTTCTCTCTATCTGTTAAAAAAATGTTGTTTTATTTCGAAAACTGAACATACTACACGCTCTTGCAGGATATGTCTTTCAAACGTACCCATACAGATAACAAATATGAAATTGTTAAATTTCGAACAATTCAATTGCCCGTGTGCAATTTCGTCCTGTCCGAACGTGTTCCTTTTTCAGACCATGTTCATAATGCAAGAGCATTCTGCGAGAACGCTGCATGTAATGTAGTTGGTTTAGCAATAGTTTCGTCAAACTAAGATTAATCGCAAATGTTTTGTTCGATTTTAAATTGTGACAATGAACTTTCCCGTTCTGTCGCAAAAGTTTCGTTCGACTTTATAAATAAAGGCTTCAACTGCTGTACTGGTTTACAATTCCGGAGTCGTCTGACTGCAGCGCCATTTGGACGATTCTCGTTTGCCCACGCAACTATAACTTAATATTTCTGGCGGCATTGTTATCTTAACAATGCGAAATTGGGAGGGCGAAAATCAATAAATGCCTGGGACGGTCACGTTACATCAGGACCGCGCTTATCGCGGAAGGACAACGTTTTAAAACCATAGGCATCATTGAGCGAACATTTGAAATGCCCTCGCGTGCATTGGGTAATTATACGTTATGCGCTCATTGGTGCGTGCATAAACCCGTTGTGCGGGTGCAATAATTTAATTTCAAGGGCCTCTGTAAATAACCCTGCATCAACGTAATCGCACCAGGCACGTCCACCTTGTTACGAAATTTAATAAAGCAAGGGCTGCGGTCATTCCGCGTGCCATTATTAACAGGTTGCACCGTTTTAACGATGCATGGTCGGGCGATGCTGCCTGACCAATTAATGACCAATAAGGACATTCGTGCAACTATGTCAACTTCGACGATAACGTTTACGACTGGGATCGTGAAGGCCACGCGGTGACCGTCTAAAACTTGGATTACACTAAATTGTTGATTAGACACGAATGAATGGTACAGTGTACTGCAGGTACATGTACTTGTAGAATGAGTCTATTGAAATGTACATGTATACTGGTGAATTAACGGTTCGTATGACCGTATCTGATAATCAGAGATTAGATTTAAACAAAGATTTGCCATAGCAACGAGAGATGACGCAGATGATCGTTATCATAACCACAGTAGCCGCAATTAATGAGGACTAAATTGTTACTTAATTGATGGTCATTAACTGTGGGCAAAAGGGTATTCAGACAAAAGCTTTACGTGTGCAAAACCGTGCAAAGCCGTGACTTCACGGCTGCCGAAAGTGCCATGCGCAAAATTCTCTAGGTGGCGGCTCTTTCGGATGAGAGTTTAATTCGAGGTCCCCTGAAGATCCCGTTTTATCTCTGCACGTTAAAGATCTCTCTTGTGGGGGTGGATGTCCCCCCCCCCTCGTAGGCGAAATTCCCAGGTAGGTGACGCTGACATCCCCTGGCGTTGGTGTTTAGCTCTCTTGTGCAGAAATAGGCCAACGTTAAAAATCCACAATTTAACCAACCAACCAAGCCGAAAGTGCCATCCGTAAAAATTCTGTCTGAATACCCCAAATGATTAATTAGCTCGAAAAATGATGGTTAAACCTGCTGACTAAATTCCAAACACGTGAAGATCCCTGCAGGTTTCCCCTAATTCTATTTTGCACACAATATTATATGTATTTTCTGTCAAACGCATGTTTTTTTACAGTAGATTAACATACACTTACAGGGCCGGGAAGAGCTGGATATTGGCCCGTGCCAAAAAAAAAAGTAGGCCCACACTTCCAGCTGGTCGTTACATTTTTTAATCATGTGAAATATTTGAATTTTGTGAGGGTTTGTTCATGCGCGTACAGTATATGTTTTTTATTTATCCGGTAATTTTTGTTAATACGGTTAGCCGATAATATTTTTGTTCTATTGCTAAACAATACTTTTGGCAAATAAACTTAAACACTTGTGTATAGTTGCGATTCAAAAAAGTTCCAAATACACGACTTGTATGGCGTGCCGTCATTTATAGGCAGGCCCTTCGAGGGTAATCTGACTGCCTTGTTTTGAATAAAATACCAATTAACGGATTGTATGGAATTAATGCTGCGTCATGCATTTCACCGTTTTCTATTTGAGGCGAATTTCGTTCAAAAGTCGGATTTATTGGCTAAGCCCTAAGCTTTTAATCAAATTGGTGGCTTTTCGCATTTTATCGGCCTTTCCGAATGCATTACAATTTCAAATGGGCAAATCAAATCCGCCGTTTGTTTTATTAGGCTATAAAACACTCGCTTCGTTGGAATAAATTAAAAATGAAAGGCGTGGGGATGCGTGCAATTAGGATTGTTGAAAAATAGGAAGATATAAATTAATCCGGCATTAAAATGAAAGGAAACGCCTGATTATATGGCCACGGTTTCGCCACGAAAACAATACTCGTGTATATACATTGTATATAAATAACGAGTCTCTCGGTTAATGAAGAACAGTTGATTAATTGATGGGTTAATGGTTGATCTGATCGATTTATGATTGTATACGCATGACGACGTGTATATATATAGCACAAACCTAATGGCTCCGTTAAAGATAAGTCGCTTTATTTAGAGATTAAAATAGGTGTTAATAAGCAGTTTTAATCGCGCACTTAGCGGTAATCTGCGAAATTGGACCGTGAAGAATCAGTTATTTTTGTAGCAATTTAAATGAAACTGTTACATACTGTTCATCTTTGTTATATATATCTGTTTAATATATACAAATGAGAAGTTCAGTTTTGTTCAAGCCGTATACAGGTACATTATATCATATTTTTAAGAATAATATTTAGCTATACAGGGTGATTCATAAGTCCATCACCAGCCAATTGTTTTCTTAACCGTTAGAGATATGAAAAATCTGCTTGTGTCGTTAGATAGGTTGTCATGGGTGCTCTATCCATTGATA
>JAQGBX010006224.1:0-12735 GCA_034698745.1 Megaphyllum sjaelandicum
GTATAGTCCGCGGGGATCCGACACTGGTCAAAAAACCTTGTATAGTCCGCGGACTATACTCGCGATTTTAGGGTAGTTGCAGTAATCTGTATTCACTTTAGTATCCTGAAAAATACTGTTAGGTGTAAGTTCTGAAATCAGGAATTACAATGACAGATGAACTTGCTTGGTCCGATGTGTTTGAATTCAAGCGATTTTCTTTAATCTGCTGATTTTTCATAAGTTTTAGAAGTTAATAAAATCACTCATTTGTTCGTTTACTTTGGTTGCATCATAATTGATGATTTGTATTGTTATACACAGTCATCGCTTGTAGAACAATTTACTACATGTATTGTGGAAACAAAATTCATGCTGATTCTCTTCGATACAATTTTCAGAAGAATATCATAGAACCTTTTGAGGTTTTTTCTCTTGCTACACCAGGATAACCTATTTAAGTACTTTGAAGAACCCCCAAAAAGGTTCTTTTTAAAGAACCTTCTTAAAGGTTCGAAATTCACAAATTAGGTTCAATACAATGAACCCTTTATACAATGAACCCTTTTAAAGGTTCTTTATAAATTGAAAAGGTTCAATGCATTGAACCCTTTAATTTTAAGGATGATTTTGAAAGGCAATTCTTTTTTGGAATATTTCAGTTCACGAAATCTTGATCATCAGCTAGTATCATCCATTCCGAAGTAGCTATGTGATTGCTATGTTTTCATTGGGAAAAACGAAGTGATATTAGGCTGAATAGCTGCTATAACCCAGCAATTAGAACTAAAACGTTCAAATTTTGAAACAAACATCCAAGAAAGAAAAGTCTCGGTAATTAATTCAAATTTGAACATGCACGTGGTTTCATGTTTTTGTGTACATGAAAATCTATGCTATTTAGATGTACAACTGCTATGGCATAGAGAAAAAATGGAAATATTGGGCACAATAATTTTATCTAACCTATAACTTGACCAAACCTAAAACGTTAAAGTTAATGTGCCAAACATTTCAGTTTTTACTGTTCACAAAAGCAGTTGTACATCTAAACAGAACTGCAGTTTTCATGTGGTGTGACATTCCTGAAGAGGTTCCTCCAAGAACCTTTAGAAATTTGCAACCTTTCTTGAAGGTCAGTAATGGTGATGAGGTCGTCATTTTTAGTTGAGGTGCTTCGAAGCACCTTTACGAAAAAAATGGCGGATTTTATCCGAATAACCCCGAATGAACATCAAATTTTTTAGTGTACATAAACAAAACTGCAGCTGGTTTGCACCAAAAGAAAACTATCATGTGAAATGCCTACATGTAAGGGGTGACCTAGCTAAGCAGCTTTGTGTCGATCTTGATTTTGGAAATAAAACACTTATTAAGCTTTCGATTTTGAAACATTTATTTTTTTTATAATCAATGACTTGAAAATATATGTATAAAAAAGATGAAGACAGAAACCTCGATTTCTTGATAAGCATTTTTATCAAAATGTCCACAAAACGTTGAGAATCATGCAAGATGGACTTCCGATGAAAACTCCTGGGTAATCGGACGTCTACAATATGTGCATCAATGCAAATTAGTCGCGAAACTTCTACTTTTGCTTGAGGCCTCTGATGTTCAAAAGGGCGTTAAAACTATCAGAAAACTTGATTAAGGCACTTTTTAGAATAAGAAGCAGCTAGAATACTCTTGATCTTTTACATGCATTTTATCAGCTTTCTAGTTTGAGCATTGCTCCTGAAATCCTTTAGTCTACAGTTGTCCTCTGGATGCCTTGATGGTTCCCATGTTCAGCTGGAGCAAAAGGAACTCCTCCGTGTTTCCACCCTTGTCTGGATGGTGTTTCAGGCAGAGCTTGTGGAAGGCCGAATTGATTTCGTTGTTGGACGCAGACATGGGGACCCCAAGATATGTGTAGGCATTCTCCAGGGCCTCGCTCTTAGGGATGCCGAACAACAACTGCGTCAGTCGGTCGCTCAGAACGCTCATGGCTGCTGAAGACGCTATTCCTCCAATGACGCCCCCTACGACCGTCCCAACGGGGCCTGCCAGGGATCCAATGGCGGCGCCACTTATGCCGCCTACCATTCCAGCTGTTATGGTACAGAAGGAATCGATGATGTTCTTGGAGCAGCGCTTGCCAGTAATCTCGCCATTCCACCAGCGGCGCAAGTTGACGATGGCGTCGTAGCCTAGCTGGAGCGCCGCCAGACCCACCATGACAATGCTGCTACCGGCTTTGTTGACCAGACCAACCACTTCGTCCACACAGCTGACCAGTTGCTTATTGGTGATGATTTTGGGAATGATTTCTAAGATGGCGGCTTGAGTGTTTTTTGGGATTATGACCCAAGCTCTGGCGAGACCCATGAACGCTGATTTCTCGGCCACACTGAGGTCGGCTAGTCGAACCAGGTCGAACTCCTGTCCAATTGAGTCCGGGGCAGGTTCGTCCAGAGGTTCCATCATCTGTGTGTAGAGCAAGTTCATGGTGGTGCGGAAGGCCTCGTCCTTCTCTGCCTTCTTGGTGTCCTCAGCCAGGCGCTCGGCGTACTTCTTGAACACATCGTCCTTGGGGACTGTCAGCTTCAGAGTCTTCCAAACTGGTGGAATGGTATCCTGCCGGTCGTTGTAAACCTTGTCCTCTTCGTCCAGGTAGAAGAGGATGCGGGTCAGAGTTTCTGCATCTTTGCCAAAGATGCTGATCAGTTTTTCTTGGACGGATGTCTTCCAGTCACAGTTTACTTCAGCCATATCTGTGGGATACAAGTTTTGTTGTCACAACTTATTTACCTGAATGTGATATGACAACTGATCATTGTGCAAGTGGGCAAAATGACATGGTGTCAGGTGTTGAATTTTTCACAAGTGACATTATACAGTATGTAATCTACATGCATGTTTACGCTATAAAGATTCGGATTTAAGAATTTTGGGTAAAGGATACTCAGCCTGTATACTGTTTGCACTGGTTTCATAATTGTCAGGTATCAGTAAATTTACAAATTTTGAATGTCAATGTGTCTTGGATTGCCTTAAACTATTCACGCGATCTTTCTATCGACTATCAACAGTATTTCCTTTGACATTTTTATAGTTTCCGGTAAATCTCGTATAAAAAGCACATGGCTGACTAGCAAATTAGCAATGCTTAGAATTAGACTTTTGAGGAAATGACGCTGTACCTCAGAAGTCAAAAACCCGAAATCGTTCACAGGACGTTCTGAGGTTTGAAAAGTAGTATTTTTCATAAATGTTCTGCATAACCTTTAAAAATAAAGCCAAGTGATTCGTTATGGTTTTCCTGGCGGAAATCTGACTTACATGCATCTGCCTCATTTTATAGCAGTTTCTGCATTAACTTCAAATTTTGTTAAAAAAAACTATTATGAAAAATTCATGTTGTTTGCAAGAGTTCGAACCATACAGCAGGATTTCAAATCCGAAAACTTGAAAATGTCTGGAAAAATCAGGGAAGAATGGCTTATTTTGAAAAAATCAGGGCAAGTCAACGTTAAGTTTTCACAATCCAAAATTATTGTTCCTACGTGCAGGTTAGCTCAGGGACCATTTGCAACCTTTTTAAAATTTCATTAATTTCCGAAGACAAAGCTGAAAATTTTTAAAAAATTACCTAGGATATATTTTCTTAAATTTCTGAACTTATTTCGTGCATAGATTTGCAAAATTTTCAACAGTTTTCGAGGATAATGAGAAACCTCAAAATTACCAGGCAAGATTTCCAAGCACAAATTAGCAAAATTTTCAACTGTTTTTGGGTACATATGTACAAAGTTTGAAAATTTCCAACAGTTTCCGAGCAGAAATTTGCAAAATTTTCAACAGTTTTCGAGGACAAATTTTAAAATTTTTTAACGGATTCCGAAGACAAATTTGTAAAACATTGAATACATTTTCAAAAGTTTTCTAGGTTAATTTAATTTTTTTTTTCAAAATTGTCGATCATAAATTTTGCAAAAAATATTGAATATTGTCCTGTGTCGATTTTGCAAAATCGAGGATAACATTCATGATTGGCATATGTCAATTTTGACATTGTCACTGGTCGTAGGAAATTTGTTTGAAAACCTGGAAAACTCAGGGATGTTATTTTATCCAAACACATTCCGATGCTCTTAGATCCCATTTACAGAGAAAAAAATCAACACTTCTTGAACACCAATGAGCGAGATTCAGATAATTAACTCATGGACAACAACATTTTGGGCCAGTCCATGACTCTTGGTTTAGCATTTGTCATTTTGGATAAGCACTGGTAAACAAAGTTCCGGAAAAAACACTTACTCAAAATATTGAAAGGTAACTTCTAACACCCCACAGTTGTTATTCCGAAGCAACGGCAGAAACCTAATTCTTTACAGTTGAACAGGACAACATTTAATATCAAAGTTGTACCTCCAGAGTGCACCCTTGCAATGATTTACCAAGCTAGACGTTGTTAGCAGCGTTGATAAGAAATGCCGAACTTATCCTGGAGTGATAAAAGGCTAACCATCCACTACAAAAAGTAGACTAAACGATAAGCTTACCAACTTTTAACCTTGAATTTTTCCTCAGTAGTGAAATTTCACTTGCAAATCAGAGACTGTCAAGGAGGTTCTCTCCGTATCAGAGCTGGTGGTTGAATGCTTCCTTTTTTACAAAAGCCAGGCCCGCTGGCATCTATCTACAGAAGTTGCATTTCAGAGATTTGAAGTACACCCTTTATGGGTGGTAGTCATGCATCCTTTTCGATACCCATGTTTAAATTGCCGCTCCTAGAAAGTCACGCGATGCTTTAGCGGGATTTTTTTTTGTTTTCTTCGGGGAAATTCCCCATGGCTTTGACCTGCTGACTTTGGAGGCTGTCTGATGGTTGGCTCTCACGTTTTCACTGGTACGATTATTTTTGGAAAGTGACGAATCAGGTCGATGTTGATGCTTGAGACTAACGGGAAATTGTAGTGGATTTGGAGAATTAAATAAGTTGTGGGACGGTTCTGGCACGTTAATGGCGTGCAGTATTCAAGGAAGTAATAGATTTTATATAAAAAAAAAATGAACCATGACATTTCCTTGCTCCTGGATGACCTTTGAAAACATTCTTCCTAGATGTATAAAATGTACATGTATCGAGTCCGACTCATTTTTCTAACGTTGCAATTGTCCCATTTTCGATGTTGTCCTATATGAATTTGGGAAATTGATTTTGTTCAGTGCCAATGATTTGGACGCCAGTGGCAAGAAACTTGCTATTACAAATGTGTAGAAGAAAACTTTGTGAAAATGAAATTGTAAATAAATTGTAGAAGAAAACTTTATGAAAATGAAATTGTAAATAAATTGTAGAAGAAAACTTTTTTAAAGTAAAATTTGTGAATAAATTGTAGAACAAATGTTGTATGAAATTGGTTTTGACCACCTTTTTAATTTTTGTAAATTGAAATTCTTGTCATTTCATGCAACTGTGGCCTATATAACTTATTATATTTATATTGTTATGGGAGCCGAGTCTCCCTAAAACGAAATAAACTATATAAAATTTTCGGTGTTTCTTTTAATTAAAAAGATTATTAATAATAATAAAAATTGCAGCTATTAAAAAATTGTTGCTATTGAAAATTGTAGAATAAAACTGTAAGAAAATAAAATTGAGGAACAAATATTGGATGAAAATAAATTTGTAGCCAAAATTTGTTTTATTTACCTAAAATTTTCAGTTTTACTTTGTAATAGAATTATTATTTTTTTTTTGGAAATTAAAAAAGTTTTTTTTTTGTTGGAAATACACTTTAAATTATTGAAAATTATGCAAATATTGAGAAGTACATGTACAGTAATCATAAGTTCAACCGAAAACTAAGAATAATAGTCATAATTTCTATAAAAGAAAAAAAGTTAGCCCATGATCACTAAGTTGTCCCCAAGCGCACTTTCCTGTTTGAATTTTGTTTCATATTTCTTGTTGTTTTGTAAAAAAAATAACTTTGAAAAAGATTAATTCCATTGGCTATTGGTACGATTGGCACCTTAAGTAGTCCAATTTACAAAAAATTACAAAAAGAATGTACAAAAAAAAAAAAAATGAGAACTATTACGAAAATAATGTATAAAATAGGCTGGTTCTTTAGTAGACAACTTATGGATTATGGGACGATTTTTAGAAGTTATGAATTTTCTCACTTTTTGCAGATGACTTGCTAATGGTTAACTTAAGTTGCATTTACTTATTTTTTAAAAAATTGTTGAAATTTGGAAAAAATCCATGTCTTTGGTAAGATTAAACTTAATTTAAGGAAAGTTACTTCTTCTAATTTTACATTTCCTTTTGTGTCAGAAATAGAAAGTTTGAAATGCATACTTGGTAACATTAACGAGCAAATTTAGGTTAGTTTAGGCTATTAACGAAGTTTATACACGTAGGCCGATATCATTTTTGAATAAATAAAGTGAATCTATGGGGGAAAATGTGCTTGTTTACACCAGACAAGCTTTTAAATGCTGCTACTAACTTTATTTGTGTATACGTCATGCATGATATAAATATTTGACAATTATTTTGACAATTTTGTCACGATCCAAAATTTATGCTTCTACTTGGTTAGCTCAGGGCCCACTTTTCAAGCTTTTTAAAATTTTCTCAGAAAAAAATTAACAACAGTTTTCTGAGGACAAATTTTCAAAATTAGCCCCGTTTTCCGAATACAAAATTGTTCAGTTTGCACAATTTGTTCATGCTTATTTTAAAAAAATGTTTCAATTTTAAATTTCTATCTTAGTTCTATTAATAACTCATAATTATAGTTGTTGAAATGTTTTCAAAATTTTCATTAACAAATTTTGAAAAATAATGTCCCTTGTCGATTTCGCAAAATCGTGGATAATGTGATTGGCGTATGTCAATTTTTGACATTGTCATCGGTCGGGGAAATTTTTTAAAAGCTGGAAAAATCAGCCAAAATGAAAAAGAAAAACCCTGGGGGAACTCTGTTCAATGTACTTTATTATTCGTAATCTGATGATGTTTCCGCATATATTTATTAGTTCAATTTCTTGTTTCAGTGATGCGGCTTACTCGTCCGAGTCTGTTCTGCACTCTACCCGTGTCCTTTGACTCCATAGATTTGGCAGGGGACATCTTCAATCAGGAACTAAGCAGCGACATCGCAGCCGTGGACAAATTGGAGGATTTTACTGTTGGGAATTTGCTGATGCTGCCCCAAAGTTTTGGGTGAGCCACTCTACAATTCTTATTTTGGTTCCTCAATGCAGTTATCATTGAATACCTATCAAATATCAAATTCACAATTCCTAGTTATTTACGTTCGTTCACTATAGACCACAGACATGGAAAACCTGGAAAAGTAAGGACACTTGAAAATGTCTGGAAAAGTCGTGAAGGAATGACTTAGTTTGAAATCGCAATCCAAAATGTATGCTTCTACGGGGTTAGCTCAGAGGCCCATTTGCAAACTTTGTTAAAAAATGTCAGTGCCAATTTAGCAATTTTTTTTTTAAAAAAATGTTTGAGGATGAACTTGCTTTCAGAAACGCGCTTTCAGAAGACAAACTTGCAAAATTTTCCACATTTTCCAGTACAAATTTGCGCAATTTTAAACGGTTTTTGAGGACAAATTTGCAAAAATGTGGAATAATTTTCATTATTTCCAAAACTATTCCAACAACAATTTTTTTTCGAATACAGATTTGTAAAATTTGCAACAGTTTCTGAGAAGAATTTTTCAAAATTTTCACCAGATTCTGAGGTCAAATTTTCAAAATTCTCAATCTTTCAAGAGAACTCATTTTCAAAATGTGCAACGTTTTCTGTGTACAATACAAATTGATGAAATTTTCAAAAAAGTTTCGCAATATTCATAGTAAATTTTGAAAAAAAAATATTGCAAGAGTTCATGTGTAGAATTTACAAAATCGTGGATAACATTGGCACTTGTCAGTTTTGTTGTAGTTTAGAGAATATTTGTTTAAAGACCTGGAAAAGTCCGGAAAGTTAAATATGAAATTTCTGGGGGAACATTAATGGGTTAGAAAAGTTTTTCTTCATTTGACGTAGAATCGACATAATAATTGGTTTAAAAAAATGTCATCAAGCTTTTCTTCGCCACGTGACTTACGAATGCCAAAGTTTGATTCGTAAAGGTTCAAAAACAAACTAAATAACTGTTGAACATTAAATTGCAGTGATTAAAAATGGAGATACTGTATTCGAATCACCTAAACTGTACAATTGCTACAACTGTCAAAGTGAAGCAGAAGCAAAATCATCACAGTTTGCAAAAGTGCATGCAATATTTATTTGCATACCATACTATCCAAACATCCTGCGATAGCGTAGCCTTGAAGTTAAAAAAAAAACTACAGACGTGCCAAAACTCACTGAACAAATAAATAATTATTCACTATGGAATTCCACAATGATCACCTTGAGGTTATTCATAGTTCAGTGATAAAGAATTCATGCCTCCAGATGCATGCATAGTAATTACTGTACATTATATCATCGCACTACACACTTGACTATGAATTACTGGAAAAATAAATTTTTATAATGGAATTTGAACAGGGTTCTCCCAGACCTGGAAAACCTGGAAAAGTCAGGGAACTTGAAAATGACCAGGAACAGTTAGGAAAGAATGGTTTATTTTGAAAAAGTCAGGGAAATTCAACGCAGTTATGTCGATCCCAAATTAATACTTCTACAAGGTTAGCTCAGGGCCCATTTTCCTAGTAGAAATTTGCAAAATTTTCCACATTTTCCATGTACAAATCAACACAGTTTTCCACATTTTCTGAGTATTAATTTGCAAAATTTTCCACGTTTTCCGAATAAAAATTTACAAAATTCTCTAGGTTTTCCGAGCACAAATTTTCAACATTTTCCAATTTTAAAAATTTGCATGCAATTTTTTTACATTTTTAAAAAAATTCTATGTTAATTTTCAAAATTGTCCTTAGTAAATTTTAAAAAAAATATTTTCCAGTGTCAATTTTTCACCTTGTCATTGGTCAGGGAATTTTTTTTAAAACCTGGAAAAGTCAGGGAAGTTGAAAAGGAAATTTCTGGGGGAACAATGTTGAAGAATGCAGACATTTTCATGATAGACGTTCTCTAGATCTCTGGCCACAGTATGTTCTTTGGTCGATGAATCAATTATAGTTATGATCATTGTACAGTTGGCACTGACTAATGCGCAGTGTTGCTCCAGCAAGGACCAACTAACCAAAGTTTAACAAAATTCTCGAGTATAATAAACCAAGTTGTGCGATTCTGGCATAATGAACAGAATTGGTAAGAAAAATGTGGCAAATGTTAGTAAGTTAGTAAGTAAGTTACATGTAGTAATTTAGCATCTGGAAATTCTGGAAGACATTCGTAGGAGGAAGAGGGCAAAAAATTCAAAGACATGCCCTCTGATGAAGATGTTTTGTTTTCTCTTGCAGCAATATTTATCTCGGTGAGACGTTTACAAGTTACATCAGCGTCAACAATGACAGCAATCAGTGTGTGCACGACGTTTCAGTCAAAGTAAGTGATTTTACATCTTCAAAAAGGGACCTGATGCAAGATTCATAAAATTTGGTACATTTACATTTGGGCTTTGAAGCAAAAAGTAATCCAATTGTATGGCAAATTCTTGTACCAAGGTTCCCCCAGACCTGGAAAAGTTTGGCAACTTCATTGAAAATGACCTGGAAAAGTCAGGGAAGAATATCATTTATTTTTAAAAAGTCAGGGAAATTCAATGCAGTCATGGGATTTGCAAAATGTTCCACATTTTCGACGTACAGATTTGCAAAATTTTCCACTTTTTCCATGTTCAAATTTACGCAATTTCCCACGTTTTCTGAGTATTAATTTGCAAAATTTCCGTGTTTTCTTAGTACAAATTTTCAAAATTTTCATCACAATTTTGCAAAATTGTCCACGTTTTCTGTGTACAAATGTGCAAAAATTTCCACCTTTTCCGTGTAAAAATATGCAAAGTTTTCCAACTTTTCCGAGTACAAATTTGCAAAATTGTCCACGGTTTCCGTGTACAAAATTTCAAAATTCTCTAGGTTTTCCATGTACAAATTTTCCACAATTTCCTGGAAAAAATTTGCAAATATTCCACGTTTTCCGAGGACAAAATTGCAAAATTTTCCACTTTTTCCGAGCAGAAATTTTCAACATTTACTGAATTCAAAATTGTCAAATTTAAAAAAAATGTCTACGTTAATTTTCAAAATTGTTGTTAGTAAATTTAAAAAAATAGTCACCAGTGTCAAATTTGCAAAATATGAGAATTTTTCACGTTGTCATTGGTCAGGGAAATTTTTTTATAACCTGGAAAAGTCAGGGAAGTTGAAAATAAAATTTCTGGGTTAACTCTGTGTACATATTTTACAATTTTACTTCAATTTTATGAAGTTAATTGGCTCGGGACATTATATCTGTGTGACATATTTAACATTGACTTTAATTTGAAATTGTAGGCAGACTTGCAAACGGGCTCGCAGAAAATTCCCTTGGCTGGTCAGGCTAGCAATTCCACTGTGCAGGAGCTGGCACCCAACCAGAGCGTGGACGATGTGATTCATCATGAGGTGAAGGAAATTGGCACTCACATGTATGGACCGTTTCCTTTTTTTGTTGGAACGCTATATAAATTTCAAAAATGTTGACTGATGCTCGCGCTTATTGGATTTTAGCTTGGTCTGCGCAGTTAGTTACACGACAGATGCAAGCGAAAAGATGTACTTCCGCAAGTTTTTCAAGTTTCAGGTAAATATATTCAAGAGATCTGAGGTCCATGCAAATTCATACATGCATAATCAAGACTTAGGAAGTTCCAACATGTGGAAAACATATCTAGCTCTGAATGGAGTGCTTGAAATGGTTTATTTTGAAAAAGTCAGGGAAATTCAATGCAGCCATGGCGATCCAAAATTAATACTTCTACATGTACATGGTTAGCTCAGGGCCCATTTTCCGAGTAGATATTTGCAAAATTTTTCACATTTTCGTAGTACAGATTTGCAAAATTTTCCACTTTTCCTGGTACAAATTTACGAAATTGTCCACGTTTTCCGTGTAAATCTTTGCGAACTTTTCCACGTTTTCCGATTCCGCCTTTTCCGTGTAAAAATATGCAACGTTTTCCACGTTTTCCGTGTACAGATTTTTAAAATTTTCTACGTTTTCCGAGGACAAAATTGCAAAATTTCCCACTTTTTCCGAGCACAAATTTTCAACATTTACCGAATAAAGAATTGTCACATTTTAAAAAATTTTCATGCAATTTTATAAAATTTAAAAATATTTCTATGTTAATTTTCAAAGTTGTCGTTAGTAATTTAAAAAAAATATTTACCAGTGTCCAATTTGCAAAATGTCAATTTTTCACGTACGTTGTTATTGGTCAGGGAAATTTTCTTAAAATCTGGAAAAGTCAGGGAAGTTAAAAATAAAATTTCTGGGGGAACCCTGAATGAGGTTTTCGTTCCAATCAATTAGGTTTTCGTTCCAATAAATTAGGTTTTTTTTAACAATGAATGAAGATTTTTTACCAATGAATGAAGATTTCTTACCGATGAATGCACCTTGTAGATTTCTTACCAATGAATGAGATTTTCCCAAAAAGTGACGTCTGTATGACCAAAATCTGTTGTCAAAATCTACTCCAAATACAATTAGTTAATGACCACCAATTCTTAAGCTCTAAGAATTATTTTAAAGCCCACACACATATATCAAAATGGTTTCGTAGTAATCATTTTTAGTTGATCCACTAAACAAGTTCAAAACTCAAAACTTTTTTGCTTTTCAGGTTTTGAAGCCATTAGACGTGAAGACGAAATTTTACAATGCAGAGGTAAACTTTTCTTACGAGCATGATTTACCATGTGAATGGTATTTCCGTCTTGGTCATCTACCGAATATTATAATCTTTGAATCTTTGTATCTTTGTATCTGAAATTTTTCCAACACAGTGGTTTTATTTCAGTCGGTTTCTATTTTGATTTCCACAATATTGAATTGTGCTTGAGCCCAAGTATTATTTTCTTTTTTTTTCCAATTTGCTTGATTACTTGGTTGCATGCGTACGTAACGAACGTTGTGAATGATGCCTCAAACCTCATCATTCCAAAGGACTATCTCGTAAGTGAGATGAATTTCAGTTCCAGCACAGCACGTTCCGTTTCATGTCGCATGATGCACCACTAACACTTGAACGTCATTAATAGTAAAGTTTGGAATGCGAATATTTTCATCTGGCAGTTATAATGGCATGGATTGTTTTTGCAATTTTTATATCGCTGTTTGCATTTAACCTTTTAACTACTAAAAGCTATTCTTTTAGCCGTTGGAATTGGTGGCTGGATTTCGAAAAAAAATAACAAAATCGTTTTAGAAATGGGAATTTTTAGCACGTTGATACTTCCTAATACATTAACCTGGAGAAATTGAAAAAGAAAATACGGGGTTGAGAGAAAACATCGAAATGTTTACCGTGTGGCTAAATCCTGTGCCTGTAATGATTTATATTTAAAAAATACCCTACTTGTGAATAACATTTTACCCCAAAATAGATACGTGAATACTGATTTTCCTATAAAGTAAAAAAAAAAGAAATTTCTTTATTATTTAAGGCTTTTAAGTACAAAAATACAAGTGGTGTTCATTAAGTTTCCGCAGTCATTTTAAAAAAACTGACTGAATGGATTTTAATGAAATTTCTTGGTCAAATACTT
>JAQGBX010006225.1:0-12733 GCA_034698745.1 Megaphyllum sjaelandicum
CAGCAATCTGAAGCTGAAAACTTCGGTAGGACTTGTGGGTTTATTCTTGGAATATCATCCAAAATGTCACTATCTAATAATCTTGCATTATTCATCTATTAAATTTAGATTCTGGTTTAAGTTTAATTTCATGGAAAGATTAAAATCTTCGTGTCAATTCTGAAATAAAATGTTATTTTAAATTTCACATTCAGTTCACATCGTTTTATTTCAAATAATTCCATCACATGTTCACCAAAAGCACTGTGAATTTTGTGATTTTTAACGATATTCAACTTGCCCTACACAACAACTTAAATCCTTTATGGAATTTAAAGTCTGACAAGTAATGAATGTAATTCTCAATTAATGGGGGTGAACGTTCGCTAACAATTATCAATAAGGTGATGATATCTTAAAAGAGATATAGAAAATAAGAAAAGAAAAAAATACAAAAGTTTGCAACTGTTCTTGATAAAATCATTTACTGTAAAAGCTAAAGAACATGCTGCGCTCTGCTATGAACACGTCATTTCCGCATCGCCATTGCAGCAGCCACGCCCACGCCACGGCCACGCCCTTCATAGTGGCATGCTATTGGCTAGCTGCGACCTTTACTCCTTATCCATGTATGATCTGGATATATGCTCCCCGTGGACACATCTTCAATTCAGCGTTCTGTGCTACTAGCATCAATTTCCCAGTTAAATTGTTTCCCAAAAATTTCCAACGACAAGTTTTTGGAATTTTTAACAGATTCCGAGGGCAGATTTGCAGAACTTATGATATTTTTCGACAGCAAATTGGAAAATTTTTCTACGATTTCCGAGTGCAAATATGCTAAATTTAAAAATATTTTTGGGGACAGATTTGCAAAATGTGAAACGTAATACGAGGATAAATTTGCACAACTTCAAACACCTTCTGATGACAAATTTGCAGAAATTTTCACCGTTTCACGTTTTCCATGTTTTCGAAGTACAAAGTTGCACGTCGTTTCTGAAGTGTATAATGGATACCTGAGCATAATTGTGCAGTTCAGCAGTTTTTTAAACATAGAAATACGTTTTGAGTGAAAATATAATTATTCGAAATTCAAACATTGACGTTATAATAGATATTTTAGTGAATGTCATTGTCATCTGAATTGAAAAAAATTATGTTTTCATAAAAATTAAAAAAAATTCCGTTGTAATGAGAAATTATAAAATATGACGTCATCATTCGAATTTTAATAAATGACGTTATCATCTAGCTTAATTTAAACAAATGACGTCATATTCAAAATTTTAAAAAATAAAATTAACGTCAGAATATACAGTATAAATTACCGTCATCAGAAGAGTTTAAAAAATGACATCATCATAAAAATTTTAATAATTAAATTTATCGTTAAAATTTCATAAAACAGCCTCATTTTTAGAATTTGTAGAAGTGGTGTTTTCATCAGAGGTTTGCTAAATGACGTCATAATCGCAATTTTAATTAGTGACGTTATAATCAGAATTTTAATAAATGATGTTATCATTAGAATTTGTACAAAATGACGACATCATCATAAAAGACATTTTTTTTGTCACCATCAGTATTTCAAAAAATATGATGTCATCTATAGAATTTTAATGAATGTCGTCACCATAATATTTTTAGGACTGGCGCATTCATCAACATTTAAATAAATAAGGTTACCAGAACTTTACTGACTTTTTTTTCCACAATTTTCGGAGGATTCCTGGGGCATACAATGTGTCCAATTTTAGGAAGACGTTGAGGGAAATTTATTTTCGGCTAATTGTAAAAACACAGGGTGTGGTTATTTTGCCAATTGGTCCTTTGAAATGAATGAGATTTATTTTAAATTTCAGCCATTTTTTTGTAAAAATAAAAAGCTTTTGTCTCGCGACCTTTTGCCCCATGTTTTTCAATGTCACCCACATGAAAAGCCGAGGAGTTCAACTTTACCCCTACCCTGCTTGACCCCAAAATCCTCTCCATTTGCAGATTGATGTTGTGAAACCCCTTAGCACATCACGAGGGAGAATTAGTTAAATTTTTAGTCGAATATACTAGTAAGTAGACAACTTTTAGACCTTCCACTGAACATTAGACACTGACCATTTCGACGGACTTTATTAAATTTCTGTCGCTAGCTTGACAAGACGGACTTCCTGTCACTTCTTCACTATTAAACTGTTGAAATTGACGACTGTCCTTAAATTACTCAAATTCTTGTCTCCAAACTTTGGGTAAGTTATCCATTTTCTGGCATAAATCTTGGATGTTTTGAGTAGATTTTTTTCTGTTTTTTAAGAGGATGTGCTTCTTTGTCTATCTGAAATTTTATTTTCAAAGGTAGGTTTAATTGCGACGCTTTTCCGCATAACCGATGGAAGCGCTTTTTCGAAATCAATAGTAAGTTTTTGATCTAAAAATGCTAAATTAGGAATTCCTAGTTCCTTAATTGTAGACGTATTGTTATATTTATTTTAATTGTAATAAAATAAGGGAGCAGACAAAATTGGCGTCTAGTAAATTGCCACCTATCAAGTGGCAGTGTAAGTGCCAGTGGCAAGTGTAAGTGCTCCTACAAGTGTATATACCCGCTGTCTACAATGTGCATGGTCAACAAGATCAGCCCCTTCCCCCACGGTTATCAAGAATCGATAGACTTGTTACTTAAATGTGTTTTTGTAATACAAATTTGAATGATTTTTAACCATTTCCATCAAAAATGCCAACTGCTAGCTTGAATAAAGGGACATTGTCCCGAAACGTAACTATAGCAACATAATACTGTTTGGTCTTTGTTAATTTTAAAGTTTTTTCGCGATCCAGAAGGAATGCTTCTGCGTGGCTAGCCAATGGCAACAGGCCACGATACAAATTTACAAAGATGTCCACGTTTCACAAATGCAAACTTGCAAACTTTTTAATTAATCTTCCTATAGTACAAATTTTCAAGATTTTCTAACCCAAATTTACAGCATTTGTAAAGGTTTTCGCGTACAGACTTGTACAATTCTCAGCAGTTTAATTGAAGGACATTTTTTTTTTGCAAAATGTTCAAACTCTTTGTAACACAAATCTGAAAAATTTCCAACCTTTTCCAAATATAAATCTGCAAAACTTCAAACATGTTCCGAATACCAATTTTCATCAGAAAAGTTGAAGTTGATGAAAGTTTGATTTTGTTTCAGTCATGGATTTTTTGCCACCGTTTTATCTTCAGAGGGCCTGCATGGTGGAAGTGGTGAGTCAGCTCATCCAATGCAACATACCTAAAGACTTGTCAACAGAGTACTCTAAATGGCGAAAAGCCGAAACGGAAGTGGTCATCGGCAAGATCCAGAAGCTCAAGATTCCCACCATATTTAAAGTCGAGATGACCAGCATTGTGAAGCCCATCTTATGGCACATACGGTTTGCGACGGAAACATTCTCCAGACACACATACGAAACCCCCGTCAGCAGCGTCCAAAAGTGCATCAAGATGTGTCCGTGGGGCACGGTGGACATGAAGAGGTCCGCGGAGGCGCTTATGAGTCTGAGCATTGAAGAGTTGCCGGAGTTGAACCGAAATAACCTGTCTCGAACATTCGGTCTCCAAGAACACCGCTGGCTCATTGAAGCTGCATCCACAAAAGCTATGGATCTCATGCGTGACATGTTACTTACCGACAATTTTGGGCGGACGCCTTTCTGGACCCATTTTGAAATTAGTTTATTAAAGCGAACGAATATAAACACTGTGGCACCCATAGAGTACCAGTTCGGTCATCGCAACTCCTTACCCGCTTCGTTTCTCTTAATGCTTTCCTGTGCTCCCAACAAGGAGTCGTTGCTACAGGTGGTGCTTCAAAACAACCAGCTACCGTTCTTTATGTCACTCTTCCAGTGGCCCTACCTGGACGTACTTCTGCGATTGTTCGAGCTGTTGGACGGAGATCGAAAGTACAATATTTTTAAGGCTCTAATGGAAAATTTTTTCGTAGAACTCCATTACAGCCAGAAAGAGGGTGAATATTTGGACACCTTGCGGCGGTTTCTAAAGGTGTATTTGAATAATAACAAGGTTTGGACCCCCTACCCAAATTACCAAATAAGACCTCCTATATATCACCCAGGTTTTTCGTATCCTAGGCGAGGATTAGTTATGTACAAAATCGCCTCGCGGGATTGGGCTACGGGTTGGCCCTCCGTCGCCATTTCGATCATCAAGGAGAACATGTTCAATTACGATTTTTACCTGGTTGAAAAGGGCCGTTGTTTCGTGAAGGTTGTGGTGGAATTTTTGAAAACCAGTGACAAGGTACGGCTCTGCGAATACTTGTCCGAGGACATCGCGTCCATCATTAGGTATGGTAAATTTCATGATTTGGTCTGGCTCTTAGAGATATGTTTGACTGATGAGCAGTCCAAGGACATCAAGAATCGGCTGTGGCAGGACAGGAATTTGTGAAGGAAATGCTTCCCTCCCAAATATTATCGCAGGAAGATAGACGCGCGGTGGATGAGTTCGTAAGGTTTTATACTGTATGCAGCTCTGAAGACGTGTTCTTGCATGGACATGAAAGAGCAGCTAGAAGAATAATGCTGAACAATGCGACCACGTCGTTTCTAAAGTAAAAATTGGACACCTAAATGGACTCCTGCATTATGTTTTTTAAAAGTAGAATTACGTTTTGAGGGAAATGATAGTTATCCGGAATTTAAACATAAGACGTTGTCATCAACGTCCGCATTTTACCAACATTTTTCTTACATCCGTAAACTTCATTACTACCTCCTTTGCGGCCATTTAAAAAGGACGTCCTCATGTACAGAGGCAGGGAGGATAAATTAAGTCACGGACACAATGTGGGAATTAAGGGGGATGTATGATTAACTCACGCGTCCACTTGAAAAAAAAATGCCAAATAAAATTGTTTTCGAAAGTAAAATTAAATTGAACGCAACATCGCATTTATAGGTGATGTGTTATAAATTGTAAATGTCATAAACAGCTATAGGGTACCTCCAGTCTTGGAAAACCTGGAAAAGTCGGAGAATTTAAAAGCTTAGGGTCCATTTGCAAACTTTCACATTTTTTCAGTGCAAATTTGCAAAATTCTCAACCTTTTCCGAGGACATTTTTACAAATTTTTGCATGTGTTCCCGAGGACAAATTTGCAAAATTTTCCACGATTTCCAAAGGACACATGTGCATCTTCAACATTTTCGAGAACAGATTCGTAAAATTTGAAACAGTTTCCGAGGACAATTTACGTTATCAGAGTACACATTTGCACAACTTTTTTGGCAATATTCTAAGTTTCAGACGTCCGACGGATGGGGGATGGGTCCTGATTGACCGGACAGAGGGTAGGGGGTAGTCTAAATTTGGGCACATTTTGCGGACGTCCTTTATGAATGGTCCTTTCTTAATTAGAGTAAAGACGTAGTTTTACGTCAAAAAATCATACAGAATACACCTCTAACACATAACGCTTATTCTTATCTAATTTCAACCCTTTTTATATATTCGAATATTTTTTTTTAAAATTGTAAACGTTTCATCAACATACGTACTTTCTGCAACATGTTTTCGGAGGAGTCCTGGTGCATAAAATTTGTCCAATGTCAGGAAGACATTGAGGAAAAATTGAGTTAAACTTGGGTAAAATTGTAAAATCACAATGTCTTTATTGCCATTGTGACCTTTGAGATAAATGAGAATTTAATAAAATGAGTTGTTCCATCGACCTTTTGCATCATTTATTTCTATGGTACCCACCTGAAATGTGCGATCAACTTGGATTATTGCCTAGCCGAGGAGTTCAACTTAACCCCTTCTTGACCCTTCAACCCTCTCTATTTGCGCAATGAGGATGTCAAACCATTGACCAGTACATAACGAAGTACAATTGCAATTTTAGTCGAAATTAGTCCGGTGACTACAGACCATTTCACCACACGGACTTCCTCGAATTCCTGTCGCTGTTCAGGACGGCGCACAGTGTTCCATCTGGACAAGCTAGGTGGACAAAAGTCATTTCCATATTTCCAGAAATAAATGATTAAATATAGCAAACAAAACCTTTAAATATTAAAATCTAAGAATAGTTTGTCAAAAATTCCACATTGATGAGTCAAAGGGTTCCAAAGTAAACTAATGAGGAAAGGGCAAATGCATTAAAGGATCAGTTACATTTTCTCAACACTTTCAACAACATATAACTGTGAAACCTCATAATTATTTTTAAATGAGTAATTATGGATTTCATTTGTAAGGATTAGTACTATATTTTATTTAATAATGTAAATCTGTATATTGATCAAATGATATAAAAAATTGTTTTGAAAACATACGAAAAATACATGTTAATTTTTCTGTTTTATAACTTTAATGAACTAGAAATAACATGTACCCTCATGTACCCAGGCTAAATTTTGTGTATTCAAGCTGAACTATTCCTAGAGCGGATGTATCATGGAGGGATGTAACTCGGGATGAGGTGGTTCCATTGGTGAGCCCTGAAACTAAGCCACATAAATGCGTGGCCAGGCACAGCTAGTTTGTAATAAAATGTATTTTAGTCAGCACAATGGAGCACAACTATTTTTTTTGTTTGGGTTGCATAGCACCTTCTCTATATTTCAAGAATTGAGTTTTTTGAAGAATGGCTCAAACACGGAAAAGATGAAAAAAATGTTAAAATTTTCAAGTTTCTTTCCACTGAATTTGATTTTACTGATGCTAGTGACAACTCTATTAGAAAATACTACATGGAATTGGCCAATTATTCGTCGAAAATTGCTGTCAAATGGGTTGCAGTGGGGAAGTCAAAAAAGCGTTTTTTGACTAAGAATAAAAGCTGGTTGGAAGCTGAAGACATCTAATTTCACGTGCTTACTACCATACCTTAACCTTTTACATCATTTCAAGATTTTATTCCTGCAGAAAGGCCTCGGAAAGATTTCGAGAAAACGTCGAGTTAAAGACCTCGTTTGATCGCATACCAATTTGGAGTAGAAGACTTACATGAATCGAATATGTCTGCTGGATTAAGTTTTTTAATAGTTTTAAGCCTTATAATGTTTTAAATATTATATTAATCACCTTTCTGGCATTCAGTGAAATTGGACTGCCGGCTTGTGGGCCACACTTAAATGCATTCATGCTCTGCAGGCAAAATAACTTTTGTCCACCTATAGCTTGCTCAAATGTAAGGCTGAAGACATAGTGAAAAAGTTGCCGGTCGCTCGGCACCCATAAAACACTAGCGCCACCCGGCGGCTACCTATGATGCATGCATTTTTGATGAGGACGTCCGAGGTGACAGCTAAGCCAAGCCAGGCTGAACGCTGACGCGATGCAGACTGTAAGACACAGAGTGGCACACGGATTATTTTGGTCAAAAGTGGAGCCAAGCAAGAAAAGGATGCTATAGAGAGCGTGTTGGTAGCACATTCCCAAAGCACCTTCGCTGCTATTGGTACGTACAAGAAAATGGAATTTAAACATCACGCTCATATCAGCGTTCACCTCGGGTACAATTAAAAGCGGGAAAAACTGGAAGCTGGAAACAAGGAGGAAAGGACATGAAAACAGCGGCTGGACGCCGACGCCATTATGGCTTTAGCCTGGGCAGCGGTGACAAAATTCCTGTCACTACTTGTCTGTTACTTGACTATTGAACTGTTTCATTTAACGATTAGCCCTACACTCCAAATAGTTGTAAGTAAGATTTCCATTTTGTGGCATAAATTTTTGCAGTTTTGAGTATATTTTTCCTGTTTTTTAAGAGGATGTGCTTCTTAGTCCATCAGAAATTTATTTTCGAATAACAGGTTTAATTTCGAATGGTTTTTACGCGTGGCCATGGAGACGTTTTTTAAAACCAATACAAAAATTTAATTTCAAAATGAGAAATGATGAATTTCTATATACAGTAGAACTCCAATTATCCGAACTCCTACTATCCGAATTGCTGATTATCCGAATCGCTTTCAGGAAAAACTTTTAAAGTGTAAACGTTCATACATGTACAATGTATGTGTACTGCGATTCGCATTGGCTGCCCGAAAACGAATCAAAACAGTCAAACCGAGATGTTCAGCAAACAATGACTTTCATTTACAATGTACATGTACATGTACATGTACTAATGTACAGTACATACGCTATATCACAAGTAAAAGTGTTGTCTTTTCATTTAATTAATTAAAAATGCATACAGTACCAAAAATAAACTCTTTTTCCTTGAAGTACGTAATATATGAACCCTTTTTTCGGAAAAAATCCAATTATCCGAATTTTTTGATTATCCGAATGGGGTCCGGTCCCAATTGATTCGGATAATTGGAGCTCTACTGTATTCTTATTTGTACAAGTATCGAATTTCGAGCAAAAAATAATTAATGGGAATGCGAAGTTTTTTCTGAATGACGATATCATGAGAATTGTCATGAATGATGTCATCAGCATTTTAAGAAGTGATGCCATCATGTATGATTTGACGGACATTTTTCGAACACCCGAAAACTCCAAAACTACTCCCTATCGTGGAAAGACGTAGTTCTATGTCAAAATCACATGCATGTACACTGTACAGACTAGCTCTAACACAACGCTTGTTTTTGCAAATCTTTGAATGTTTTTTTTTTTAAATTGTAAACGTTTTTTTCTTTAACATTTTCAACACTTCACAACATGTTTTCGGTTGAGTCCTGGTGCATTAAATATGTCCAATTAATGGAAGACGTTGAAGTAAATTTATTTTAATTTTAAAATATTAAAATCACAGGCTTTTTGCCCCATTTATTTCACAACTACTAGTATCTATAATTGTACTTGGTGGTATGCCTGCCCTGGGTACGAAATTCTAGTTTTCATCCAACAGGAGATGTAAGTGACTACTTTAAGTGACGTTGAACACCTCGATCAATGGGTCAAGAAGTCCGTAAACTACCCTTTGGCATGAAACTAAAAAAATAAAAATTGATTTCAACGATGAAAACACGCTGTCAAATACTGTATGTAACATTTTTAATCGAGTATTACTTATTTTCAATAATAATAATTTAGTTTTTCCATTTTGTCCAGTTCATTTTATTGTAAACCTTTTGTAAACTTAATTGATGTCACCATGATCGATGACGTTCACCGTCTAATTTGGACCCTGACAGCCAGCCTCTAATTTGGGTCGCAACCTTTACCATATAGGCAGATATACGTGTCCTATAGGCAGAGGTCAGTACATATGAGGGGCAATTAGTTAAATTTAGTTCACACTCTTGAGTCTTTACCCTTCGCTGAACCTTCCTATAATTTTGACGCAGAAATATCCTGCCACAACTCTACAAAATAACTGTTGAATTAGACGATTGTCTTGAACGTCTTCCACTCCAATTCATATCTCTCAGACTGCTTTTGACCCTGCTGCTTTAGGTGAGTTTTCCATCTAATATCACAAATCAAGCATAATTATTTTAGTATTTATTCTTCTATTTAAATCTGCACAATGGGGATACTCAGGCAGAAGCCTTAAAGCTAGTTGTGTTTGGCAGTCGTCAAATCTGTTATCAAATGCGCCAATTCCGACAACTTTATACTGTAGGTTGGAAAAAAAATCCAGTTTATCGCTGTTTCTAAACCTATGAATGTATTCTGGAATGATGAGCGGGAATTTAACACTTCCAAAAGCATAATGCCTCACGCTACTGAGTACTCCTAACGAGTACCACATGTACCGCAAAACTCAGAGGCTCACAAATGCGCTCATTGGTATGTTAGAGAACCCTCCGTTACTGAGGATTGGTCAGCATGCCCTCTTGTCTAGATAGCTAGATAAGCTAGATATTTAAAAGCGTACATAAATTTTAATAATGTTTTGACCATTTTAGGTTTTTAAGATATTTGATTGCAAAATAAACTAAAAAAAAAACCACTTAATTTTCCTCTCCCGTCGAGTACGTGTGGGAGAGGAAAAATGAAAATGAAAATGTGAAATTAGGTTTTTGATTTTTCAAAACGACAATGCGGGAAAAACTTTTTCTTGGAAAGTTTCTGATTTTAACTTCCCATTTTAGGTTTTTCGTTAGTCTGTACGGGACTTTAGAAGTTCCGCTTCCTTCTTACGCAATTAAATTAGTCGTTGAAGTATTGATACCCAAAATGAAGTTTTTTTTTAATAAATTAAATGATTGCATCGGTGATTTTTAAATTCGATAATATTATCCCATGGGGTAATGAAAGGCAAGAGGACAACAGGAGGAATGGGAGGATGTAGAAGTTCAAGCTAAGTTAATTAGTGCAAGAGTGCTAGGGGCATGGGAAGGATAAAAACATAATTCAACACCTTCTACATACTTTATAAAGACTGATGCATGTTATATTTTGTACGCTAAACAATTTAATTGATTTTTTTGTTTTAATTAATTTTCATTGTAGCATTTTAACTTACTTTAAGGGTGGGGGAAGGGAACTATAATAAAATATTTGCTTTACGAAAGGGTCAATGCTTCCTTTTTTTTTTGTTAAAAAAGGGAACAGTAGTACATAATTGTTAGAAAACACGTCTTTAAATAAATGCGAAGGCAAACTTGAGATCCTAGATTCCTTCTTTAACTGTGGACAAACGTAACTTTTCATCAAAAAAAACTTTACTTAGTGACTAAATTTCATTTTTAAAAATATGTCTTATGATACAGAATGTACCGATTAAAGTGGCTTAGTGATTAGCATGGTACTACATACTGACTGTTAGGTATTGATTAGAATAGAAATTATAAATTTTCTCAATTACAGCAATGGATCTCACGCCACCGTTTTACCTGCAGAGGGCCTGCATGGTGGTAGTGGTGAGGCAGCTCATCCAATTGCCCAATAACTTGGAATTGAAGTGGGAAGATTGGGAAGATTCTGCCATAAAAGATGTCAAGGATAAGATCCAAAAGCTGAAGCTTCCCACTGTGTTTCAAGAAACGTTAACTGGCATGGTAAATCCCATCTTCAAGCACATCCGGAATGCGATGAAAATATTCTACAATTACACTTCAGGCCGAAATATCGGCCGCATACACAATAGCATCCGGATGACACCGTGGGGTACAGTGGACATGAAACGGTCCGCAGACGCGCTTTTCAATCTCAGCATGGAAGAGTTGCCGCAGTTCATGCGCTACAAGCTGTCTAGCTACTTCTGTCTCCAAGACCGATTCGCGAGCTGCTATGAAGATCTATGCGAGAGAGACAGATTGAGAAAGCCAAGCAGCCTGGGCCACGTGTATGCGGCATCGGGCGACCCGCAAAGTTTTAGCAGTTTTGAGCATGCTTTGCTCCACGGCAACGAAATTGCGGCCAGGCATTTCTGGAATGCTGAAGAGAAGTTACTGCATCCAGCGGAAATCGTTAAGAAAATTCGTGCTCGGCAACTCTTGCTTCATCAAGGCATTCCTCCAGGTTTGTTCCTCTTACTGCTTTCCTGTTATCCAAACGACGTGCCTCTACGAGAGGCGCTGCTCGAGTCATTGCATTTCCTAGTTTCATTATTCGAGTGGCCCTATCAAGACGGACTTGTGAAATTTCTCTGCAGCTTTCCCGAACAGGAAAGGTATTCTACTCTTATGCGCCTGATGCACACAACTTTGTGCGAATCTTATTATCGTCAGTTGGATTGTGACTATTTTAATACCATGGGACAGTTCCTGGAGGAACTTTTGGCCGAGGATAAAGGTTTGACCTCCACAATTCCTCTAACAAGAGAGTTTTCAATCCCCGACTGGGGTATTTTTAGCGTGTATCCAATCACAGCCTTGGATCGTCGTAATGAGTTCTGGTATGGTTGGAGCTCACCTTGGCAAAGAATCGCCATTTACACCATCGACGTGACCCTTTTCACGTTGCGAGAATGCGAAAAAGAGAAGTATTGTTTCAGTAGGGTGCTTCTGGAGCTTTTGCAGGAAAGTGACAAAGTGCGATACTGCGAATTGCGAGCCAATGACGTAGTTACCCTCATTCACGAAGGTTACCTGCATCGGCTGGAGTGGCTCTTCGAGGAAAGTTTGACCTTTGAGCAGTCCACAGACATCAAGAACAGACTGTGGGCTAAAATGAATATGTGGACGATGCCCAACTTTCTGAGCGATAGTTATGGTTGTGATGACAGATTGATCGCATTGGTGAAGTTCTGCTGCACATCTCAAGACAAGTTTAAGAAGATGACATTGGATTTGGAACAATATTTCAACGAGCCAAAAAACTTTACTTGGATTTGTTGTAAATAAAAAATTTTCGACTGGATTGCTTTTGTCAGCTATAATTTTGAAGGGACAGTAGGACACTATATAACAGTATTTCTGTCAGTGAAAAACCTGAAGAAAGCTAGGAAACAACGATTTAGCTGCAAAATTTACATCAATATATCCGATGACTAGTTTGTAAATTGTTTAACAGTTTCCATATACAAACGTACAATAATTTTAAACGTTTGGTATTACGAATTTGCCACATTTTCCTCCTTTTCCGTGAACATTTTTTCTACTATTTACGTGGATAGATTTGTACAATGATATGCATTTCTACCTTAACATTCTAAGAAAAAAATTTTCAATATTTTCGGGATCCGCGAAATATTTTTACTATTGCCAATGGTCCATAGAGGTATAATGGTTGAGGAACACTGGTATAGAAGTCATGATGTATATTAAATAGTGTTCAATTCAATTCAATTCAGTACCCTACAGTCAGCAACTAAATGCCATATGGTAGGGG
>JAQGBX010006226.1:0-12732 GCA_034698745.1 Megaphyllum sjaelandicum
TGATTTCAAAGTTTCACTGTAGAAGGTCAAGGACCATCCATAAACCGCCTGTGTCCCGTTTTCACATACCTCCCTCTTCCCTTGCCGGACGTCCTATATGGATGGCCCCTAACAGGAGTAGATATTTGGAACTGTCCTCATTTGCCTTCGGACTCTCCCTTAATTTCGGAAGTAGCCCATGGTCCTTTAATTATGCATTATTGCAACCTGATTACACGTATATCATAATGCAAACCATTATGCTGAAAAGCCCAACATTGCCCGAGCCGTTACTAATTAAAATTCTGATGACGTCATCCAGTGTAGCCTACACATCTTACGATGACATTCTTGTTAGGTTAATCGGATTAACCTGCCATATACATACTTGTACATATAAACCCACACACATATACATCTCTTCTGTATGTAAAAACATTTTAAAGAAATCGTAATTTAAAACAAAAATTACAAACTACAAAAACATATCCCCGTTTTGAGAACGGGGCTAAAAATTCATGGGCTTATACCTATACACATTTTTGTAAAATTTTATAAAATTACTTCATTTTTTTTAAAAATTTGCTTCGGAAAACGACGTGGTACATCGATTAAAAGAAATACAATCGATTTCAAAATACATGATTTTTTAAAGAATTTTAAGATGATTGTAAAAACAATTACAAACTACAAAAAGATATCTGAGAACGAGGCTAAAAATTCAGATACTTTCGTTAAAAGGAGGGAATTGATTTCTACATTTTATAGAATGCTTGAGCTCTACCTTAAGCTGTTCACCTTTATATAATTGTCTAAAAATAATTATTTTATTTTGTAAAAAATATACTTATAGGTATTACGATGCGGTGGAATCGATTTTAATAATAAATAGAATAATTTAAAAAAATGATAATTAATAATTTAAATGATTAAATGATGTTTTTAACTACAAAAACGAACTTTCGTTAGAATGAAGGATTTAATTTCTACTTTTTATACTAAAAATAATGCAGGCCGAGAAAATAAAGGCAACCCATCATGAAATGAACGAAAAAATGGATAAAATTTACACAAAGAGCAAATGCGAGAAAAAACCTAATTACTTTAAAATATTGGAAATTGCTTTTTTTCTGGCTGAATTTCCAACACTTAATTTTCTCACGCATTCGCTCCGTTTAATTTTCACATAAATTTCGGGTAATCCATAGTTTATTTAGCGTCCTTTTTTTTTCTTCTAAATTTGGTTAATAATCGTGTAAATTTAATCTGGTTTGATTTTAAAGGCTTACCTTTGTACACATCACAGTAGCTGGTTATTCCACGTTTTCCGAGTAAAAACGTGGAATATTTTGCAAATTTCTACTTGGAAAATGGGCTCTGAGCTAACCATGTACAGTAGAAGCATTAATTTTGAAAATGACTAAGTGGAATTTCCCTGACGTCTTCAAAATAAGCCATTCTTCCCTGACTTTTCCAGATATTTCCTTGTTCCCTGACTTTTCCAGGTTTTCCAGATCTGGGGGAAACCTGTTTATGAATTTTCTTTCAAGCTATTTAAAAAAAACCGTGCAAAGAATGCAAAATGTAACGAGAAATGATTCCCAAGTAGCAAAATTTGTTCAAATTTTGGCATTACAACTATTTCAGGTCAGTATTTTTTTTATTATTAAAAATAGATCACATTGCATTTCTCACCAATCAATTTACATTTATATTCATTATGTTTAAGAGGATGTTCTAGTGCTTGATTTCCGAAGAGAAAAATATGATCACCAGATAACGAATGCAAATAAAGATCGAGCAAATGAGAATTTGACATCTTCAAATTATACCAATATACGCATTCATTTTAAATTAAAAACTTCAATTGTTATTTTAAAAAACGCCATCTATGGTAGGGAGCAGTGAACTGAACAACATGTTAAAACGCCATTGTAGAACAAGATGTTGAGTTGTTGTCACGTGTTCAATGGCTCACTTTAAACCCTCCCTAATAAAACGTTGAAATTAACGCGTAATTCAATAAATTATGTGTTTAAGTGACATTTTTGTAAAAAAAAAAATGGCCAAAAACTTATAGAAAGCTTCTATGGAAGTTCATTTTAAGCCTAATTCAGTTTTCGAAGTGGACGACATATCGATAAATTAAGAGCTTATCACTAAATCTGATAATTACATTGTAGCTATTACCAAAATTAAATTATTAACAAAAAAACATCTTGAAGTAAGCAAAAATGAACTTATTAGGAAATTTATAATTACCTGTACATGTACCTTAACACTCGAGCCATTAATTAATTAAAGGAAACCCTCACTATCACGGGATAAATTCCATTCTATAATTGGTTTAATGGTCTATCAACCCATCCAAAAGTTCAACTTCAATGGCAATTAAAGGTCATACGTTTAGTTAAGCCCCTGTTTAATAGCTAGAGACACCGACATTTTACTATTAATTTGATATCGGTACGGTACATCTCCCACAAAATTACAGCAACGAAAACTAAATGTACGTCCAGACCACTTCAGAGTTCCTCCAGAAATTTCATATTCAACTTCCCTGACATTTTAGGATTTTACACAAATTTCCCTGATCGAGCTTATGTTAAAATTGACATAATGTATGCCAGTGTTATCCACGATTTTGCAAAATTGACCAAGAACAATATTCGAAAAATTGTTGAAAATGTTGCAAATGGGTTCCTGAGCTAAACACGTAGAAGAATTAAGTTGAATTTCCTTGACTTGTTCAAAATAAAACCATTCTTCCCTGACTTCTCCCTCACATTTCCAGACATTTTCAAGTTCCCTGACTTTTCCAGATCTAGGGAAAACCCTGTATGTTTGCCTGTTTACCTTTGGCACAGTATACTGTATTTAGAATGGGAAGGATAATTCTTAAACTTAATTTACAGATAAAATGTGTGTGGATTCTAACGAATATATTTGCAGCTGTTACAAACCTGAATGGACAAATTTGAGGAAATTTCACAGCGCATATTAGAGGAATGCATTTAGCAGCAAATAACATCAAAAAGATTTACATCTACATTATATATCTTTTTATGTATCTCCAAACTCTAGATTCTACCTTTCTTACAAGTCTATTATTAAACCTGCTATTAACAGCTACTAGGATGGAGTTTCCCATAAACCTAATGATTCAACATAACAATTTTTATCAAAGATTTTTCTTAACAACTTCAATATATTATGATTATTTCGAGTACCAAATGATCAATACTTCAGCATTTGATTTGCATGAGCATAAATATGCATTAAAGTATCAATCTACCTTATTTTCTTACCATTTTGTACCTAAATTCCCCATGTTTTTTTCTTTTTTGTTACTAGGTCGTGTTATAGCAAAATAAGGCAGAAAACTGCATAATAATAATGATAAACTATTTTCATAAAAAGGGCCACACTATATTTTCTGGATCATGTGAAATTATCATCTGCAGAATCCTAAATATGAGAGACAGTATCAATACAAATGTACATATACCTAAGTTTTCTTACCATTTTGTGATCCTGCTGAATTGTATGTTGTAGTGAACAACGCCATTGGTTGGTTGGTTTGTGTATTTTTAACGTTGGCCTATTTCTGCACACGAGGGCTAAACACCAACGCCAGGGGATGTGACAGCGTTACCTACCTGGAACTTTTGCCTACGAGGGGGGACTTCCACCACCACAAGAGGGATCTTTAACGTGCAGGGATCAAACGGGATCTGCACGGGACCTCGGTTTAAACTCTCATCCGAAAGAGCCGCCACTTAGAGAATTTTGCACATCCTCAAAATTCTCACCGACCTCGACCGGGGAGCGAACCCCGCTAGTTAGGACCGAGAGGCAAGCGTGTAACCTCTCGACCATCAGCACCGGTAAACAACACCATTAAATGATATGAAATGGTCGTGGCCGACTTTTCGTAGGACTGCCCCAGCATTCGCAAAAACGCAACTTCGGAAAACTACGAAAACCTAAGTTAAGACAATCGAGCCGGGATTCCAACCCAAGTCTCCCGAATGTGAGACTGAGGCACTAAGCACTCACCTATCAGTCAGAAATTAAGAAACACTCATTTATTTTTAAGCGCAATTACAGTCATGGTTTCAATACTGAAAACACCTAATACAAGTTTGAGGGAGTGAGCGCTTTTTCCCCCACAAAATCAACAAAATTAAAGCTTTTAAAATTCATCGTTACACAATTACTGTATACAATTTTTCGTAGAGAACTCACAACAGTTGGCATTTTAGGCAGAGTCGGAGTAAGGAAGATCAAATATAGTAAGAATGGAGGAAAATTTAAAACCGATATATAAAATACATTAATTGGCATAATACTTGCCCCATGTTGTATAGAGTGTAAATTTTTGGTAAGAGTCAACACGAGTGAGCCCTTGGTTTACTTTCTCATTAGGAACTTTTGACACCGATGTACGTAACAGCTTTACCAGTTTTCTTTAAAGATTCTAGAAGCTGATCAGACGATAATGTAGAATCCACGTAGACTCTCTGAGCCTCCAAACTGATATCCACTTTGTTGACTCCTTGACCTGAAAAATAAAATATTAACTGCTACAATATTTTTATAAAATTTTAACACGCGTTCCCGAGATACAGAACTCGCTGATTATTTCACAAAAATAATCCGCAAAATAATAAATATTGGAATTTCGAATTCCATGCAGATTATTTGATTTCTGAAAACAAGAACTTTGGTATCCCATGAATTCACACTTGACATTTACAGGATTTATGATTATGCAACTTCCTGATAAACATTACATGTAAAGTAAGAATCAATTGAGGGAAAAACCTTAGTTATGAGTCATATATAATTACACATGTGTTATTTTGAAATTAGTGTGACACCAGGATGTCAGGGACGACAGTCATAAGTGTTTATGGTACCACAACCACAGCTGTTTTTCGGTAAATGCACATGATGATGATATTACAGAAGGCGTGAATATCACGTTTAATTGGTGACTAAGCCAGGTGCAGTCTCAAGGGCTTTGAGGGATGGGAAATTTGGTAATAATAATGATGAATAAAGTAGGATCTGCATACTAAATATTTTATATTTGTGACAAATACTGCGTAATTTTTTTGGGTTATCATGCTATAGTCTAAAAATATAGCAATACTGGAAATTATAAAAGTAATACCATTTATTATACAAGTTATACAACTTTTTTACTACAACTGGCTTTGGAATACATTAATCAGAAAATTGAAATAAAAAGCAACTCATGTACTGTAGACTTTCCTCTAGAGAAGTAGAAACAAATATGTTTGGAAACTGACAGGTTGACAACCGCGCCAACTGTCGGAATTTGTATTAAAAGATGTTTTGCTACAACCAAGTGGTACCCAGCCATTTTGATCAAAGTTACTTTTTTGTAAATAGTATTAACGGATATCATCATATCAGAGGCAAACCTGATATAAATCTAAAATCAGTGCCTCGATTAAAAATCCAGTCGAAAGGCACATTTCAAACTAGTGTCACAACAAGATAAAACATATTTGCATGGAAAGGGTACATTTTGGTAAAAAATTAAAGGAACAGGCCAAACATGTAAAAGGAAATAATAATTTAGGCAATTATAACAGTCAATTATAGCAAAGCTGGGAATTGAATCAACATTTTCTCAAACATAGCCTATATATACAAAGCAATAATCAGCAAGTAAACCCAACAAAATGTAAGACAAACTGACCTATGACCGACTGTGATTACCGGTTAATGGCCTTCAACATTTATCTATGCTCATAAACCTTAAAACCACCATGGCTTATCGCAGAATTTACTGACCACTTGTTGGATCTATGCAAGTCATGAAAGTTTCAAAAGAGATACTGGTGGCCGAAACTTCAATTTTTATGAAAATCACAAAAATCAGCCATAGGCCTATCCTGCTCAGGCCACGTCATTTTTTTTATAATTACCTTCCAGCTTTCCAAGCACACGTTTCACGGCGTTGGAGCAACCTTCGCACGTCATTTCCACATTAAATTCATGAACCTAAAACATGAAAGACATCAAAGTATTTACATGTTTAATTCTGAATTCATATGCACAGACATGATTGTAGCCATCCTTCGTGTATGAAACAAGACGGTGTTTGCCCACGTCAACCAAACTACGATATACGATAATGCGCGGCACCATTTCCTCTAAATGTAAATATAATTATTGCGACAAGGGTACTCACTTGCGATGACATGATGATAAAATAAACGATAGTTCTGACGAGACTACTGTAAAAGATTCGGATAAAAATGACAAACTGTTGCCGAACAACACCCCTTTTTGCACACGTTTGAATGATAAATGAATTTCGAAACGATGCGATTAGAGAATGCGACGGTGTCGCCACAGGAAGCTCTAGCGGAGAAAAGCTCTGATGATAAAAGCGCTTTTTTTAATGACCTAGCAAAGCCCCCGGGAAAATTTAAAAAACAACTACATTATATTTTACAAGTACAGTAAAACCTGGAAAAGTGACCACCTTTGAATGGTGACCACTTTTTAATGTATTGTTTTTTCTAGTGAGCATTTTCTTCATAAAAATTCTCTGTATAGTGATCAGTGACCACCTGTCTATTGTGTAAAGTGACTAGTGTATGTTGTATTTTTTGCAATTTTTACATTGCCAATGTACCTTAAAAAGTGACCAGATAACGGATGAGTCACGTTATATCTTGCTTTAACCCTTGGACATGATGATTCTGTATTTTTTTGGTTTTGCGTTTTTTTACTACATTGTACGTGTATTACAGTCTATATGTATAAGTGCAGTGTACAAGTTCATTATTTTACTTTAATTCACGCATTCTTTGTATGGTGAGTTGGTGACCACCTGTGTACATTCACCAATAAAGCATTTTTTGGTGGTCATTCTTAACAGGTTTTACTGTACATACATTTTCCAGTAAATGTCGATTATGTCGTGAGTAAGACAGCTTGACGAATCCATATATTTTTTTAAAAAATAAACGTAAATATCATGTTTGTGCCATCTGTTAAATTGACTGATTTTATCCTAAATTCAGAAGAGCATCACACTGATATTAACCTTGGCGTAAGGTAGGGACAAGACTCCCATATCCTCATGCGGGACCCAGGCCGGGATCCTTGATTGGACTTCCACACCAGGATCTTTGGCGGACCCCCAGGCCAGGATCATTGGTGGGTGTCCCCTAACAATACAGGCTAAATTATGATGCTCTTCTGGATTTAGGAAAATATGTCAGTTTTATTTCCTATTTATTAAAAGTACTATATTGACCCTTCCCATACGAAGGTGAAGATGGCACGCATTTCATAAAAAACATATTTATTGATTTGAAATAGGTTATATTATTTACTTCATCATGAGCCTCATTTAATAAACGCCTTTCATTAAAATTAACGAAGGATTATAGAACTGAAATCCTGTTGACGCCATGTCGTTACCATGGCTTTATACGAAATATTAAATAATTTGGCGTAAAGTTGCTTAGCCAAAAGCATTAATTATTTAAGCTCGATCGCTCTTCTACTAACTGTGTTTTGCGCTGGACCGGATTTCAATTCATTCGAAATCAAAGAGTTCGTACGAAGAGTTGGCTTTTAAAATTCGGAATTTTGTGTTGACCACGTATTATATTTAGCAGGAAACAATAATCCAGGTTATTTGATCAAAAAGGTCTGAACGATTTATGAAAACGTAAAAATAAAAATAATGCTTTTAATTACTGACTAAATTTTGCGGAAATTAAATACTCAGACTCTATTATTTGATGGACTTGCTCGAACATGCGTGCATATATATAGTGTAATTGTCATAATATTTGTATAAAATTCTGAAAATCGTTTCACTATTTTTAACCAAATAAATCAACTTTTGAGAAATAAAAAGAAAAATTGGGAGGCGGGAAATTCAAATACAACGGTTTTAGCAGGCGACTTTGGATTTTTTCAATTTTTGTTTGCTTGTATTTAACAAAATGAATACTACAATTTAGACGAGTCCTACTGCCACGGAAGAAGATAATCACGAATTTATAATTATTCCTTAAAAAGATCTTGTGTAATACATGGTGTCTAAAATAGTGGCTTTACAAGTACAGTATATACAGTATTCATAAGGAATTGTCTTAATTGGCATCCAGTCTACGTACTATCTTGACTAGATGTCAAGGTAGAATCAAAACTGCAATATTGGCCTGTAAGTCGTTCGAAAATTTTTCAAAATTAAAATTTTTGAAAAATTGACCAATGGAAATCAGCGCCGTAGCGTGTTTGTTTGGAGCCCCCTCGACCTTACCCCTGTCGAATATATACAATTTATTTTAATGTGTAAAACAGCTAAGTTACAAAAAAAAGTTGCAAACGACCAAATAAAAACTGTCTGCTTCAATTTTTTTCAAAATTGGCCTATAAGATTTTTGAAAACTGTGCAAAATTATCCTGTAGGACATTTTTAAAAATTTTCCAAATTGATCGATGAAAATTCTATAATATTTTTTAAATATTGACGAATGGAAACCTGGACAATATTGTAACATTGACCATTGAAAATGTCAAAATTTGAATATCTGAAAAACATTCTAATTTACATGACAAATTTTAAATTTTTTATACTTTTTGCGGCCCCTTACCCTCGGCTTCCCCCCCGTGCTACCACCTAGCTATCACCCTGATAAATATTTTACATTTTATATGTTAAAGACTGAACAGCAACCATTTATTGAGCGCTTATCACCTTTACAAAATACACGTCACATTCGAATGGCACATACATGTACATGTACATTTACACTGTACATTCAAGTAGAAAAGGTACAAATTCACGGTAACTTTGATGGGAAAAAAAAGTCAAATTCCTAAAGATCAACATCGAATTTATAGTGAAATGTGCGTTTAAGAATATCATATTTTTTTGTTTTTCGCAAAAGGATTTCGAGTGTGACAACCGTGCTATACATCGTATATATAATTTACAAAAAATGTCATATTTTACATTAATCGATGAACATTTAACAACTGCTTTTTTCAATTTCAAACATATGTTACTCGTGTAGCCCTTACTCAAATTTTCAATTGTCAATCTTCAAATGCTCGAAGACGCTAATGGACACTATACACTGAATATACGGCAATGAGTATACATGGATACGTATTTTGTCCTATTTACATTATACTTGAAAAAATAGGCCTACTAATTACATGTTAATTCGTGTGACCAGCATACATGCGCAGTTTATATCGTCATATTTAACATTAGACGCGGGTGCATTTTGCAAATTTTACATGGATCCAGTGAACGTTCCGTTTATATCGTGGTTACTATGGTAACCATTTTAAAACCGACATTAGAGCATTTTCAATGCAGTTCAATTCAATTTCAATGCAGTTTCAATACAGAGAATGGGCAGTTTAAATTACCGATGTATTGCAGTTTGAATTTTTCTTAATTGTGTACCATACAATAAAAAAATAATGAAAAACATACGAAATTTTGATGCAATTTTGAAAGTATCCAATGAGCAGCTAATAGGAGTACGTTCGTAACCCCATAACATCCCCCCCTCCTCCAGTTTTCAGAATGTGAAAAAAAATTAGCAAATATCTTCTTTCCTTTAGAAAATTTCACAGTTTTTTGGAATTCGAAAATTACTGAAAGTTAATCCGCAATTTATTTTTAAAAAATCTCAAATTTAAATAACTATTCAAAAATTTTGAAAATTAAGTCGCAAATTTAAAAAAAAAATCGCAAATATTGAAAAACAAAGTCAAAAATGTTTAATAAAAAAAATCGGAAATTTTTAAATTAAATCCCCAAACAGAAAACGAATATTTAAAAATAAATCGTAAAATTTGAAATAAACTTGTCAAATTTTTAAATAAATTTCAATTCAATTCAATTCAATTTCGCACATGTTTCAATAAAATTAGCAGCTGAGTAACAATGAACTGACACTAGATTGTAGCAATAATTTGACAATTTTGCATCGAACATTTTTTGCTTTTTGGTGCCCCACTATCCTCGGCGCCCTCCCAGCTACGCTACTGCCTAGTATGCCTACAAGGGGCAGGGGAGGGGCTGACAGGGCTCTTCCATGGGGGCCCTTTATATTCCATATTGATTTTTTGTAATAAATGTAAATAAAACTTTCTTATCATCAGTTAAACTGACTTAGGTTGAGGGGCCCTTGGGTAGCCTACGTTTTCTTTTTACTTTGCATTGCCAAATAATAGACGGGACAGAACAAAAAAATATCCAGTTTCTAAAACATGCATTTCAACACAAACATCGTCAATCGGTTAAAATAGTTGCCATAGTAACCAGATGTTGCAGACGATAAAAACATTGGTTGCTGGAGTCCTAAAATGCAGTTATTTTGAATAACACAGATTGCAGATTATTTTAAAAACAGATCTAGTCTACTTAAAAATCAAAAAAGCTGCACATTTTTCAAATGTCAACTTGATTTGCCCGAAAAAATGCAGTCATAACCATTTTAAGGTTAACACATTCGTTCGATTCATAATCGAGTAGCATAAATGTACACTTCACCATAACATTTACGTGTACATCTGAACATTTACGCCAATATATCGAAAATGATAAATTCTATACAAGTATGTAATGGTGATAAATATTTTATAATTAGAGACAACACGATAAATACGTGCTTACTTTAATTAATACATTATGTATAATTTTTTATTACATTTTTTAGTCATGTGTTGTATAACAAATTTAAAACGGATAGATCCATTTCAAAATCCCAGCGCCATCTATAGTGCTTTTTGCGCAACTGCTACTTCAAAAGCTGGGGTGTTCTTGCAACATAAACTAAGAATCTGTTACAACTTTAAAGATCTCAATCAACTGTTTCAATACTTTCATGCAAAGACTAGTCTACGTGAAAACGATGTCAAATTTGCATAACTATAACCAAAGCGTGCTAATTAGTAATTCTACATTTTTAAGCTATAAATATACATCATAACAGCTTAGACGGTCCTACATACGTAAATTGCATTAGACTTTCAAATGAATCTAGGTTTTCGCCCTGTTAATTTGACGTCACAGATTACCAAAAACTTAATTTAAATATATAAACGACGTTAATTAGGATTCTAAATTGGTATCTACATTTACGATGATCATAAATCAAATTCGTGAAGGTACTTCTGTTTTAGCAAATTTCTAACAATTATTTCCGTAAAGAGGACGTCACGATGCAGTTACATTATGTAACAAACCGTAGTTGGTATTATCAGAAGTCAGACAAGATGTGATTTCAATAATAAGAAATAAAGTTCATTAACGTAACATATAGCGAATGATGGGGAACTAGAAAATCAGCAGTTTTAGCCGAAATTTTGTGATATCATAATTCGGAATTCGTCTTAAAACGAAGAAATTAACATTATTCATCCAGAATATTCTAGGATGGGGACTGGAAATGATTTCGTTTTTAATTTTAGTTTGCTAACAATGCTCGAATCGTTCACATTGTTTATAAAATAAAATAATTGCCAATTATTCTTTTATGTACAGTATTTGTTTTAGGGTTATCCTAATAGGATTATACAATATATTAAAGGATTTTTAAAATTTTACGGTGCAGAAATGAGTATTATAAACATCAATTTTACAATCCTAACGTTTCTCAAATCTAGAAGCTTAACAATATTGCATGCAATTCGAGGTTATTTACCAAACTTTTATATTTAAAAAACGATTAAAGCTTTTTCAAATTAGAATCATTTTTTTTTCTTTAACGAAGTTTTACTTAATTTTTAAACAAACTCTAAATTTTACGTCATCTAATAAATATCTTATTTACAGAAAATGCTTTACATCGTATACATTTATTTATATACTATTTCGTCTTACTTGTCCTTTGGATATTTGTGTTTAAATATAATCACAATTAACAATGTGAAAGCTGATGATATGATTTTGCTTTTCCAAATTTTTTAAATTTAAACATATTTTCAGCTAATTTCATGCATAGGACAGATATCTTACACGAAGACACTTAACATATTATCACGTGTAAATACTCTCGTACGCTCATTCATTCATAGAAGGCGCTCCATGATTTGCGATACAGAATTTAGATCTCCCAGCGCCATCTACTGGCAGTGACAGTATGATGAAACACTGAGAAAAATTTATTAAGGAAAAATAACAGCATCGAAGCTGAAATACATCATAAACACGTAAATATTTGATATACTGTACATCACACTATAATTTATAACACCAGGAACTACTTTTAAGCATGACATTTATGACACTAAAATATTTACATGGACATCCGTTCACTTTTTTTTATCAATTATGATCTCTGTCTACAATGATTTGCATTGTTTTTGTGCACAAAGTTTTAAACTTTTCAAGTTTATTTCAGCTTAAAATTTAAAATGTTAATGGGTATCCCCTAAATGTTGTATTATTTTTAAATAAATTGCAATTCCATCAAACTTCGTTAAGGCGAATCTCAATAGACGGCAAAATTTATTTGTTTAAACCGTAGTTCGTATTATCAGATGTCGAACAAAACCAGGTTTCAACAATAAAAACTTCATCAAAATTTGGATAAAATCCTATCTGTACAATTTTTTTTTCATATTGTCTAAGGGTACGCGGCCGTTTGTACTTATAATTTAAAAAATTAAATTACCGACCACTAGCGCCAACTACCGGGCAAACAATTGGTAATGCATATCAAA
>JAQGBX010006227.1:0-12728 GCA_034698745.1 Megaphyllum sjaelandicum
CTGCTAGTAGTAGTGTCATGACTCATGCTATTCTTTGAACCTCGCTAGGCGTGCTGTTAGCCGTTTTTTTTTTTGGGGGGGGAAATAATGGTGCCCCCTTCCTCGTGGGGCCCTGTGCGGCCGCACAGGTCGCACACCCCTAAGCACGGCTCTGTTGGGACCAGCCACTTTTTGGTGGGGCGGGGGCTCCATTCATACCAGTTCCATTCATTTCATGTACACTGTCATCAAGAGCTTCAGCAACATAACTATGTGGCCCATGTGGATTACAATAACTGGCTCTTGAATTGATTTCATGTTGACTACATTTGCAGCAAAAGTACTTTGGAGTAATTAGCCATAGTTCTCACAGCCACTACTGGAAAGGTTGATCGAACCCACAATGGTTGAAACAGGTTTCTCATCAGATTACTCAGGTTAGGTTACTCAGGTTACTCAGGTTACTCAAAAAGTGTACACCTGAGTGCACCGGGTGTATGTTTCTGCACCCGTTCCACTTGGCTCAGAAATGGTGCATACTTCAATGAACTGGAGTATCAAGGAGTATCCCTTCACCATCAAGGGAGCTGGTGGATGCCGTGCACCCACCATTATAATTCGTCTGCTTTTCTATAACTTGGAAGAAATGTTGGCTCGATCGTACTTGCAGTCTGGCAACAATTTTATGATATTTTTAGAAGGTAAAATGAATTTTGCATAAATATTTTGTGTGTACCTGCCAATTAACTATCCAATTACACATATCTCATGCCCTTCCCTGACGTTCTTCCAAGAAAACAACATAAATAGTGAATTTCCACTTTAAGCTGGATAATTAATTTCGAAATTGGCGCTGCTTGGGCAGACGATTTGCACTCACTTGTTCGACTGGCAAAATGCCATGTAATGCACTGGTGACGTCATGAGCATGCAACGAGCATTAATTGTGACGTAATCAGGTTGCGCTTGCAAAGAGCATTGTAATGCACCGGTGTGATGAGTCGAATTCGCCATTTGACGGCAAAATTTGTGGACCATATTTCTTTAATGGAAAGCTAAAGGGTTTGTTCGAATAGCTTTTTTCGGTCGCATGTCAGAAGTGGTTACTAGCACATGCACATTCATTGAAGCTAGGCCTAGTCGAGGCAGTCTCAGCTTTCAGGTTTTCAGTTGTAAAACGCAAGTATTAAGCTGCTTAAACTCTCGATGTGATGCGATATCTGGAAATACTCCTTCAACGTGCAGGTCATGCAATGACTGGAATGGCTTGCCAGGACCACTGTTGGACGGATGTCCCAGCGTTAATGCCTTCAATTTAAGAACAGGCTGGATAAACATTTATTCATCAATTAGATCTCATCGGTTTCAAGCCCCTGGCTTTGCCTAGTTTCTGTTCATATTATTATTATTATTATGTTTTAAACATTTTTTTTTTGGAAATCGATAACCAATTTTTTAGACACAGGGCGGCACACGGATCAACATTGGTCAAGAGTGACGACATTCATGATACATCTGCTAAAAAGCGCATGTGTTTCACTAGGCCTACTCCTATTTGTTTCTAAAAGACATAAACCTAAGTATAAAAAATTTATGCGGAGACAAATTTAGAGTAACTGCAGATTATTCGAATTGATTATTAGGATCTTTATTTCTGTTATGAGTAGCACTGTTAATGTATATATTTTACAAGTGTACTGCACCTATCATACTTAAACAATTATAATCACATGAGGTGAAATCAATTTGTAGACAAATATGAACTTCAATACTTTTCATTTAAACGTCAATAGGTTTTTGTATATTATAAAAAGTATAATGAACTATTTATAAATTAATGCAGATGTGCAATAATTTTTTCAACAGGATGTTTTACTCTGTACGACACACTCACGTAGCAAAATGACCAATGAATGACGTCATTATGACTAACACATGACCAAAAAAGGATAACCAAAAAATGACGTCATTATGATCGCAAGAATGCGTAAAAATGACGTCATCTAGAACGAAATAAATGACAACTTTTTTGACAAACAAAATGACGTCATTTTCAACAAAAAAATATGACGTTGTTTTTTGGTTCGAAAATTACGTCCTTTTTTAGTCAGTTTTCAGGCCAAAAACGAACGTCAGTAATAGGACAATCAAAAAATTAAAAAACCAAGCTATTTATCATTATTACTATAATTTTTCCTTCAATCCTACTTGTAATTAACATACAAAGACAGAATTAATTTGGAAATAAATTGTTGTAACAACTGGTTTCGATCCTGCAACCTACCATATATTGAAACATCATGCTATCCACTGTGCTATCCAGACTCGCAACTTGAAAGAGTCTTAAGATGGTAGAGAAAGGGAATGAAAGGTCTGATTATACTAATGCGCATGTGCAATTGCTTGTGATGATGGTGTAAACCATAATGCTGAAAATTTAGATTTTGGCACCATTACTGGGTGCTAAAACCAAAAACAATGACGCCATTTTAGGCCGTTATTGCATTGGTCAATTCTTAGCCGAAAAAATGACCAAAAAATGACGTCATTTTTTGCCATGTTTGGGTGGTCATTTCTTTGGCGAGAAAAATGACCAAAAGATGACGTCATTTTTGCCATGTTTTGGGTGGTCATTTCTTGAGAGAAAAATGACCAAAAAATGACGTTATTTTTTGGTCCTTTTGCTAGGTGGGCATGCAGTGGCGCCACCAAGCACACTTAAAATCTCACTGATATAAACCGTTTTTGAACACCTGAAAAGAAAAAAAGGCAGCTAGAAACAAGTAGGTAAGGAACTGACATGCCAATTAAAAATGGGTATATTTAATGGACCCATTTGCACAAAGATGTCTAAGGTGATCCTAAATAGAGCGGTAGCTGATTTTATTGATGATTTGCCATTAGCAACTGTTTGCACATGTGGTTTTAACATGATGGGGTTCCACCCCATCATGCTGCTGGTACACGTCAGTTGTTGGATGCTATGTTTTCAAATCAATGGATCAGCAGAGGTGAAGCAGTACCATTTCCAACATGCTCCCCTGATCTTTCTCTAAATGATTTTTATGTTTGGGGATGTGCAGGAACTGCAGGAGTGCATTCGAATTACATGTACAAAGATCTCTGCAGAGACCCTTCGAAATGTGGAACACTCGGTAAAATATCATGCACATGTTACCTACCCATACGTAATTGAGGATTACTTACAAAAAGGCGACACAAATGTCGGGATTTCAAGGGTCTATGGTAGTGTAATATTTCTCAAAGATGTATTGGATTACCTTTCTGTAAATCCCTTATTATTGCGAAAAAATAGTAAACTAATTGACATAGTCGTGAAATTAGTGAATAACAATATTCATTTCAATGTTGCAAGGTTTAATGGAATCACATGGATACGAGCAATAATGTGATATTCAAATATAGCATGCATACTAAAGGGCCTCAACAGAATAGTCCTAACTAATAACCTAACACAGCAAAATATATCCCAATCCTTTATAAAGCCAAAACAGTCCTATCTCAAATCAGAAATTATGTTGCTCTCACCATTGCAGAATTTTTATGTTGAACAGCAATTTTCATCCATTGATCCAGCGTGGAGATGTCCTTCTTCTTGTCCTCACTCCCGACTTCTTCAATTTGCTCCGAAAATGGTTTTTTATACGGTTTGCTCTGCATCTCGTTATCTGTATTTCCAGGCTCCTGTGATGAGGCTTTCTGTGAATGAGGTGTAGATCCCCTAACTTTCAAGTCCTTCTCACAATGAGGTTTGACTTTGTTAGCTTTCCAATTAACGCCCTGCAGATTCTCTAGTGTTGAATCTGTCTTTTCCAGTTGGATTGGACATCTAATGTGTCTCGGTTCACACTTCTCTTTGTTTCCAGTGTTTTTTCTATTAGGGATTTTCTAACTTGTCTGCCCATGCAGTAGATGCTAGCTAGTAGTCCTGTCTGGCACTTTTGGCTCGAGTCTGGCCATCTGTGTGTGGGTGTATGCATCTCGCGCAAGGCTTGTTGTTGTTTTGAGTTTAGTTATGGTTTTTCTATTAGAGGGATTGGTCAGTTCCAACTATCAAGTGTGACTTAACACTTCCTTAAAACCATAATTCTAAAAATGGCGTTCATTCATGCAATTTTCTCTGCGAGGATAACTTGAGCTCCAAATGTACTTTGTGCCACACCCTGAAGACGTCCATCCATAAGATGAAGTTTCTGCTTTCCACTTCGTGTATTTGTGTTTGACGTTGTGTTTGTTCGCGGAGCAACACTACTGCTTCACACTGCTATTTTCATATCTACGTCGGTCGCTTGTCATTGTATATTTTTGTTGCTACGTCGTTCACTTTGCACATCATCCTCCCTCTTTGCTCTCATTATGTGTGCTATTTATATCCGGACATTGTTTCGTTTTTTGAGCTACTTGTGTTGTTTTGTCTTCGCTTTATTCGGTAAGTTTGTTGTTTATTTTTGTCTTCTCGTGTTTGGGTCATCAAGCAACTTTCTCTTTTTTTAACTAAAACATGTACTAGTTTAAGCTATGTTTTAACAGAACATTCATCTAAGCTGAGACAAAACAAATTGAATTTGCTCCCTATCTAAGAATAAACATGAAATATAATTTAGAAATTGCAATACAAGTGAATATCATAAGATACGAATTGGGCAAACAACAATCATTAACATGAGGATGTTTGATAAAATCCCTAATAAATTATTAATATAAAAATAATATGGGTAAACATTCAAAAATGATTAATATAGATAAACAATATATATGAAACATTTTACATGCACGCATTAAGTAAGAGTTATCTGTTTATACACCGGTTCCTCTCATCTCAGGTGATATCTTGTTTTTAGGTTGTTTGCCTTGGATCATTTCTATTCATTCGGAGACAAGTTTTATCCCGTTTAAATGTTTGAACTACCTTTGATTTTCGGTCTTTAGCAACGGGTCTTTCATATCCATCACAGGTTTTGTTTAACAAGGGCACATCTCTCAAGGACGTAGAGGCAATGCTTTCGTTACTTTCGGAGTGATGATTTATTTTAAAAGAAATCAGCCTAAACGTTGTTTTGAATTGCAGAAATAAACGGTTGTTCATTTGGTAAAACATAAGAAACGATCCGAACGCATCGGCTGGCAGGGCAAGAGTGTGTCAATAAATCGTAATAACATTGTCAGCCGAGCGTCCATTCTGCATCTTGCATCAGCAATCATCGTGTGGGCATCCCGAGGCCACTGCACAGCTCCCGGTGATGAACACTTGGAAGTGGCTTTGTCAGGATATCCGCCAGCATCTCCTTCGATAACAGGTACCAGACCTCGATGATGCCTTTCTTTCGCAGATCCCTCAGGAGGTGATAGCATATATCAATATGCTTAGTCCTCGCCATCGACCGGTCCGCGTTGATTATCTTGATACACCCCTGGTTATCCTCGAAAACCAGGGTCAGGCCAGTTGGTGACAGACACAAATCTGCCAGGAGTTGCCGGAACCACAACACGCGTTGAGCAGTGTATGGTGGCAGCAGCTTCCACCACATACTCCGCCTTTGTAGACAAATTGGCGACAGTGGTTTGCTTTCAGCTTCTCCACACAACCGTCGAAGGACCGAACCGAAGTAGGTTGCCACCTGTTCATTTCCGGTCGGTCCTGTCAGCACCCCAGTCAAAGCCTACGAAGCACCCCAGCTTCATGTCGGACTCTGCTGGCAGCAACAGCTTCCGATCTTTTGTCCCCGACAGGTAGCGCACAACACGTTTAACTGCTTATCAGTTACTCTAGGTGGGGCTCTCCATCCGTCTCGCCAGGATCCCGGTGGCCGCTGCGATGTCCGGTCTGGAGACGGTGGCCAAGTACAAGAGGGAGCTGATTACTTGACGGTAGCGATTATTTCCAAGCAGAAGCGACGCATTGGTGTCTGCCGCCAAGACCCAGTAGCCATTAATGTCTTGGCCGGTTTAGCGTCCGTCAAACCATGGTCCAGTAGAAGCTTCTCCACTTTAGCATGCTGTGAAAGTTCAAAACTGCCATCCTCCAACCGATCGATCTGCACTCCAAGGTAATGTAAGACATCACCCAGATCACGCACCTTGAAATGTTGGCTGAGTAGGTGGTGCTTGCATATTTCCCAGTGATGAGGAGGTCATCCACGTGCATACATCTTGTTGTAATCCTCGCCGTAACATTGAGAAAAACCTTATGCGACAAGATCGTCCTGCTGGTAAGTGTTAAGTCCCCCACATGCTGCTCCTTTAGATGTTCCATCTCTTCCTGGGTCGCATGCTGCCACTGCTACCGCTCATTCTCTGGCCGCTTCAAAACTTGCTTTCAGTTTCCGCCAAGGTAAGAGTTGTTGCCATCTGGGAATGGTGTCGCACTGACGGCACTCCTGTAGTAATTCGCTGTGTACATCGTGGCTCAACAGCTGGTTGCAGTGACTTCTGTAATTGCTGGCTTCGACATGGTCAACCTACTGGTCTCTTTGGTGCTGTGACCACAGTCGGAGGTGATGGAGACATCTCCGGCATACTTCCGAAGGCTCCATCGGGCTCAGCTTCGTCATCGAACTCTGCGTCGGTGAAGTTGTCGTGTAAACTGTCTCGTCCAGCTCAGCATCTCTTTGTTCTTTGGCATCGCTTTTGCTGGCGAGTGACTTAACGTCAGAGCTATCCTTTAATTCGCTGTCAGTACTGGCTACGAAGGGGCAGGAACTGAAACCTTTGCTCTGTCACTGAAGATAGGGGCCCAGTCCCTCTCTGGCTCCGGCTCTCCTTCGACTTCTAAGTTGGTGTTATTCTTGTCATGAGGTTGTTCGTATACGACTAGGAAATGGCTGTGCCACATCCGGTTAGTTGCCGGGTCGATGACTGCCACCTTTGACACCCTCTGTGAATCCGGCGAAGCTTCCTGGCTCCGCACGGTCATCTAGCTTCTTTCGCAGTTGATTTGGCACATTAAGGAGCACCTTTGCGCCAAACACCCAAAGATGGCTCATGTCCGGTTTACTGCCGAAGAAGCGCTTATAGGGAGTGATACCGGTTGCCGCTGTCAAAAGTCTGTTCTGGAGGTAGCAGGAGTAAATCACTGCGTTGACCCAATAGCGCTTAGAGAACCTAGCGTCTACCAGCATACATCGATCCTCTTCCAACAGCGTCCGGTTCTTCTGTTCTGCCACTGTATTTTGCTGTGGAGTGTGGCGGACTGTGAACTGCGGTGGGATGCTCTTCTCTCACAGAAAGTCTCTAATGACATATGTAGTGTATTCGCGACCGTTGGATCTCCATTTGGGCTTCCACTTCTGCAACGTAGTTCTGTAGTGCCAGAGCAGCATCGCTCTTTTGCTTCACGAAAGCCACCCGGGTGTAGTGTGAAAAATCGTCGATGAACGTGACAATGTAACGGTTGCCACCAATTGATGGTACTGGAAATGTACCAAACATGTCTGTGTGGATTAGCTGGAGAATCTTGGTAGACTTGCTTTTCGAAGCTGGAAAGGACTTTCGACAAAGCTTTCCCCTAATGCAGCTCTCGCAGGCTGTCCAAGCCCTCGACCATACGAGTCCTGGCCATAATGGCCTTTCAGGTTGCAGTTGAAGTTGCAATTGCAGTTGCATGGCTTTCCGGTTCTTCTCCTTCCATTTTTCTGCCAGGACTTCCGGCTTCGGCTCCTCGATGACCGACCAACAATCCTTCTCCATGAGGAGAAAAATCATCGATAAGGACCAATCCTCATAGTTCTCGGTGGTGAGAAGAGGGACGCCATGAGGTTTGGACATCGAAGCGATCAAAGAATCTATTTCAGTGTCGGAATCAGAATCCGAGAAAGAAATCTGGTTTGCCAGGGCGTGACAAACTCCCAACACTCTAAAAATTCGAAAAAGTTCGAAAAAAGGTTCTGATAACTTCACAAAGTTAAAAGGAATAATCTTCCAAAGCCTGCCCGACACTCGAAAACGGAGACTAGTGTTGTCCGGCACAGGATCCAGGTTAAAATAGAAAATGTCTGAATTTTCAGCTGGACCAGAGTAGGCCTATCTGGTTGACACTCGCATTGTTAATCCAAAATTGCTGACCTTTTTCCTGCCGTCCGTTTCTTTTTTCATTTTGTTTTCTTAATCCACGCAGTGCTGAATCGTACAGGGCTTTTCGTACAGGGATTCTCAACAATGATTAAAAAAATAACAAAAGTTTCCGAAAATGTCTTTTCTCCTAAAATTCTTTTTTCATTTAAGAGATTAAAACATAAAGAACACGTTTCAAATGTTAAATTACCTGAGAAACGGAGTCTTAATGGAGAACTTATCTTCCGAAAATTATTTGGCAAATTTCAATCCAAAAAATTCATTTGGTCGTGTTGTCAACTATGTTACCCTGTGCTTATATCCCTGAGTTTCTTCCTATACAAAACTAGGAGCTAGACCACACAGGGCCAAACCACATTCCAAAATTAGGTTCCTTCGAATTTAGGGTATAAAGTTAGGGTTGTATAAGACTTGTTGTAAATGCCACTTTTTTGAAGATAAAGCAAGTTTTAGGTCATGATAAAGGCATCAGTTTCAGAAAACTTTGCCGAATTGCTTCTCAGAATCGTTGCTCGCACTGGGGCCCATTTTCCGAGTAGAAATTCACAAAATTTTCCAAAATTTCGAAGCACAGATTTGCAAAATTTTCCACGCTTTCCATGTACAAAATCGATGCTCGCACTGGGCTCATTTTCCGAGTAGAAATTTGCAAAATTTTCTACAATTTCATAGAACAGATTTGCAAAATTACCACAATTTCGGAGAACAGATTTGCAAAATTTTCCAACATTTTAACGTTTTCCATGTACAAAATCGTTTGCTCGCACTGGCGCCCATTTTCCGAGTAGAAATTTGCAAAATTTTCTACAATTTCTGAGTACAGATTTGCAAAATTTTCCACGTTTTCCATGCATAACTTTATACAATTTTTCACGTTTTTCGAGTATTGATGTGCCAAACTTTGCAAAATTTACCATACATTCCTAGAAAAATTTGCAAAACTTCCCTGGCTTTCTGAAAAAAAAATTGCAAACTTTTTACATTTTCCGAGGACGAAATTGCAAAATTTCATTGACATGTTTTAGGAAAGTTTATTGGTATTTTATTTAGACAATTTTTTGGACATTTACACCAATTCCGTGGAAAATAAATGATTTCACTCGATTTTCCACGTAAAATTAAATCGTAAATATTATAGGGTTCCCCCAAAGGAGTTTGAGGAAGTTTGCAAAGTTCCATTCAACGGAGTTTCTCCTACAAATTTAAAAAATACACGTATTCTTTTCAAATACGTCATAGAAATATCTACATGCATTGGAATTTGGCCACATTTTTTCATTCGACCTGCGTTAATATATTCATTGGTTTCTATTGAATATTTAACTGCATCTTCCGACGCAAAATTAGCAAAAAAATTTGACATTTCTCGAGTACCAATTAGCAAAATTTCTCAACAGTTTTCGAAGACAAATTTTAAGTTCTCAACAGTTTCTGTGGAAAAATTTACAAAATTGTTCACGTTATTTAGAGTACGAATTTGGAAAATATTCAACTGCATTTTCCGAGGACAAATTATTGAAATTTTTGACGTTTCTGCTATAATGTCATTGGCATAATTTACAATATATTCAGACGACTGATTTGCCAAATTGTCAACAGTTTGTGTCTATGACAAATTAGCACAAATTATTGGAAATGTAAAGAACATTTCTTGAGAAACGAGTTTTGAAAACGAACATTAGAGAAGTTCCCTGACAATGCCCCTAAGGTCATACATTGGACATTTCACAATGAGGTGTGAAGTCTTAGGGGAAATTTAGGTCAACCATATATGATGCTTTTAGAAACTTAAAATAGAAAGATTAAAATATAATGACATCCAGAAAGAACATCAGGTATCATTGTCAACTCGTTTTGGCACCCTTAAAATTTGCCTAAGGGTAAAAATTTGGTTGGTTAAGTTGTGCCATCTATTGAGGAAATCGTACATGACAGACTACTGGGACTTCCCCTTAAATGAAAAATATGATGCAGCACTATTCTGGCTCTGCATTCCTGGATTTCAGGGAAAACGGTTCAAGGCAGTATTTAGGAATCTTAAAATCTCATGTGCAAAATCCACATGCGCAAAGGTCTAAAAAATTCAATCCTTGTATTATTCTGTTTTAAAACCAGTAAGCTAATAATAACTACAATCTGTAAACTGGTAAGTTTACATACAACCAATAATAAATTGTCAATATTAGACAGGAACTGAATAGGACAAAAGCCTAAATAAGATCCAGATGTCCATAACTGTCGATATGTGGGTTATGTCTGTATCTATAATGGAGGGGAAATGGTAAAAAACTACATACAACTTGAACTTTTTTCTTTACGTGACAGATGCCATATTTTGAAGAGGTGAATGTGCAAACACCCTTTCTAGTTTGAATTTGAACTAAGTTCTATTTTACTCAGTTAGAAAATGTATTCAAAGCTTTTCAGACAAGTTTTTAAATCTTCGATTTACAATTTTCCGACCATCTGACAAATACAGGTATGTTCTGTAAATACGTGTCAAGATTAAAAATCAAACTGATAATAATCATCATAAATTCAACAGTATCAATTTACTGTCTGATAAGTTATCCTAATTGTTGTTACATATGATCTTATCGTGCATAGGATTCATTAGGATTACAGCCCTATTAAGTTCATAATTAAGAAATTGTAAAATATTCAACAAATGCAATGTAAGCGTCACTAAACAAAAATATATAAACTCACCTTTAAGGAGTTCTTCTTCCAAGTGTAGTGAATCTAACAAGCTGAATGGAATCCACAATTTCTTCTTTTCCACTGTCTTAGAAAAAAACCAATGTGATTGGGGCGGCTTGTGAAAGTTCTGTACAGAAGCATTTATTTGTGAGAATGCGAAGTCACTGTCAACACTTGTAATTGATTGATAGATTTGTTTGTCTTCAGCATATGCTTCATCCTTAATTGCAGATTTCGTATTTTCACAGATGTCATTTGGGCTGTTAAAATCTGTGAAACAGAATATAAATAGCATATGCATTTTGAGATAATTCATTGGTTGCTTAGTGAGAATTGCTTGAAGATTAATATGACAACACTCTTGGGTCTCAGAGGGTTCAACACACTGCTAATTTGACAGTGGATTTGGAAAGCACCATGAGTCGACAGCCTTGCTAAGGCCATTAGAAATTGATTTCTTGTTAAGTGTCCTACAAATAGCTCTGTGGTGGGGCAGACGGGACCTTTTTTTTTTGAAAAATATTGTTTAACCAAATTTTTAATTTTTAAGGGGCAGGCGAATTTTTTTTTTTTTTTTGCATTTAAATACAGTTAAAGCTATTTAATTTGATCATGCTTAAACCGATCAGCCATTTTATTCTATCGAAACCTTCGGAACGAAGTATTTTCTATACTTTCCTACATGTTGGATCATCTCATCGCTTAATTCGGTCAAACTGCCACATCTCCACATAACACAAAATAATTTTGAGCGACTTTCATACAAGCACGGACCCATTTGGACAACAAACAGATGGATTTTCTGCGCTATTTAAAAAATGAAGTTTCCGCCGTTGCAGTAAGAAGACATTAAACATTACTGATGACTTTTCTCCAATTATGACATGTTGCGTGATAATTGCATAAAGTGTAAAAAATAAATAACACAACGATCGTAACATAGTGCATTATATCACAATCTTGAAAAATCATGCTAAGGCTTATTTTCCAAGTTTTCGGGGAAAACACGGTAGGCCTACCGCATTGCATGTAATGATCTCTTACTGCAACAGCACTCGGCATAGCCAGTGTATTTACATGCATTACTTGCCAAATGTTTCAGCTCGACTGTGCCCTTATCAGGAAGTATATGCATATACAAGTAGGCCTACATCATTAAAATCATTATAATCATTTGAAGTTACAACTTGGGCAAAACTTGATTTTAAAATCTCGGAGTAAGTTCGGAATGTGGTACAACGTGAATATTGCGAACGCTTCGTTTGTGTGATGAAAAGCGAATATATTGTAATAGCACTTAGGCCTACCGATTTTAGGTGCGGACAAACAACGGGAATACTGTAGGTTGAAAGGAAATGAAATTACGACGTTTTTTATGTTATGAAGAATGCATTGACGGACATGTTTTACGCGTCGGCTCGCGAGGTTCAAAATGGCGTACATCACGTTTGGAGTGATGTACACGATAGTGTAATGTGATTTAACTGTATCAGGGGGGCTATGCCCCCCTGCCCTCGCTACGCTCGGGCACCCCCCGGCCGGCAAGCACAGCCTGCACGGCGGTACCCCACTGACGTGGGGCCCCCAACCGATATAGTAACTCCACAGCCCTTTATGCTCGGAGGCTCGTAGTTGGTCACAGGATTCAGTGAATCTACGTTCCACGCCATCTTGAAAGTCGCGATCCGAAGGGAGAAACATGCCTGCCGATGCATGTTTTGCAAAATGAAAAACGTCAAGATTTAATTATCGATTACCCTACCGCCTTTCCGCATTTTGTCCGCGCCTTAAATCCGTAAGTACTCTTTTAATACATTCACTCCTAATCACACGAAAGTATCGTTCGTGAATAACAACTTATACCTCATTCCGAACTTTAGCCTATTCAATTCAATTCAACTCAGTACCCTACAGTCAGCAACTAAATGCCATATGGTAGGGGGGTCAAGCCCATTTTT
>JAQGBX010006228.1:0-12728 GCA_034698745.1 Megaphyllum sjaelandicum
TGATGGCAATCCAAAACTAATACGTCTACTAGGTTAGCTCAGGGCCCATTTTCCGAGTAGAAATTTGCAAAAACTTTTTATAATTTTTGAGTACAGATTTGCAAAATTTTCCACGTTTTCCATGAACAAATTTACACAACTTTCCACATTTTCTGAGAATTAATTTAAAAAATTTTCCACGTTTTCCGAGTAGAAATTTGCAAAATTTTCCACTTTTTTTGAGTAGAAATTTGCAAAAACTTTTACGTTTGTTGAATAGAAATAAGCAAAATTTTCGACGTTTTCCGTGTACAAATTTTCAAAATTCTTTAGGTTTTCTAAATTCCAATTTTCCACAATGATTTCTCATGGAACTCATCTCGGAAGAATTTACTTCTATTTTTTTTGGGGGTTTTTTTTGTATTTTTTAGTTTCAAACTGACTTTTCAGTGCTTAAAAAAGTGACTTAGAATTTAAAGTGATTATTCGATAAAACTGACTTGTCTTCATCTTGTAACGTAACAATTTCCATTCGCAAATCATGATTTATCCTGGAAGTCATCTCGGAAGAATTTACGACTTCTTTTATTTTTTTTTGTGTTTTTTTTTAGTTTCAAACTGACTTTTCAGTACTTGAAAAAAAAAACACTTATAATTTAAAGTGATTAGCCGGATTTCATATTATTATTTGGTGAGGAGTGAATTGTACAAATTTACAACTAAAAAAAAAATTCACTTTTTTGAAAATAAACAAAGCTTAGGGTGCGCATTCGTCGGTACTTATAATTTAAAAAATTAAATTACCGACTACTAGCGCCAACTACCGGGCAAACAATTAGTAATTCATTTCAAATGATTATGTATCAGGTGACACTTCGCCAAGTCGGGCTCAAAGTGCGAAGTGTCACCTGGTACACCCTCATTTGATGTGCATTACCAATTGTTTGCACGGTAGTTGGCGCTATAGTGATCGGTAATATAATTTTTTAAATTATAAGTACCAACGAAGGTGCACCCATATAGAATATAATTCAATTAAATACAATGTAGATATTCTAAAGCAGCGGTTGCACATGCAAAACTTTTCAGTATTAATTTTTTTATAAGTTTTCCTAATTTCATTGGTTATTTAAAAAAAATTAAAGACTCATTTCTTTTCAATATTATACAGTATGTAGATTTTAGAAAATTTAACAATAGGTTTATTTTGAAAACTTTAGAAAATGCAGCCTGCAGCCTGCAGGGTTCCCACATTTTTTTAGAATGAAATTCCTGGCTTTCCAGGTTTTTCCAGGAAATTTGTTAATTATTCCATGACCATGAAAATTAAAAGATATCACCTCATATTTTAGTTTGTTTTAACTTAGCAAACTTATTTATTTTTAAATAAAATGGTACAAAAATTAAAGCATGAACATTTTTAAACATTTGTTAACTAATTAAAACTTAGCCGGGAAAGCGTGGATAATTTTTAAAATTTGAACTCAGGAAAACGTCGAAAATTTTGTAAATTTGAACTCGGGAAAACGTGGACAATATTGCAAATTTGAACTCGGGAAAACGTGGACAATATTGCAAATTTGAACTCGGGAAAACGTGGACAATTTTGCAAATTTGAACTCGGGAAAACGTGGACAATTTTGTAAATTTGAACTCGGGAAAACGTGGACAATTTTACAAATTTGAACTCGGGAAAACGTGAACAATTTTTGCAATTTTGAATTTGGGAAAACGTAGACAATATTGCACATTTGAACTCGGAAAAACTAGGAAAATTTTTAAAATTTCAACTCGGGAAAACGTGGACAATATAAGTCAATATTGCAATTTTGAACTAGGGAAAACGTGGGCACTATGGCAAATTTGAACTCAGAAAAATGGGGACAATTTTGCAAATTTGAAATCGGGAAAACGTTGACAATATTGCAAATTTGAACTCGGAAAAACGAGGAAAATTTTGCAAATTTAACTCGGGAAAACGTGAACAATTTTTGCAATTTTGAACTCGGAAAAACGTAGACAATATTGCAAATTTGAACTCGGAAAAACGAGGAAAATTTTTAAAATTTCAACTCGGGAAAACGTGGACAATATAAGTCAATATTGCAATTTTGAACTTAGAAAAACGTAGACAATTTTGCAAATTTGAACTCGGGAAAACGATGAAAATTTTGCAAATTTGAACTCGAGAAAACGTGGACAATATAAGTCAATATTGCAATTTTGAACTAGGGAAAACGTGGGCACTATGGCAAATTTGAACTCGGGAAAACGTGGACAATATAATTCAATATTGCAATTTTGAACTAGAGAAAACGTGGAAAACTTTGTAAATTAGGAGGTATTTAAATGAACGACAGTTCACCGAGTTAAGAGATTCAATTCACTCACTCACTTGTAAAAATTAAGCACTCTTAAGACAAATAATCCAGGACGAATTTGAAAAGCTCCATGAGTTTTTCCAGGTTATTTCATGACTTCCTTAAATTCCCGGACATTTCAGGTATTTACAACCCTGGCAAGGTAGCACAAATGTGAACACTGGCTAATTATATAACCCTCCGTTTGAAAGGAGTAAAACATCTATCTATCTATAAAGTAAAACCTCAATTATGCGATCCACCATTATATGAACCCTCTGTTTTATGAACTCGTTCGAAGCCTGCTCGTAGCAGTAGTCCAGCTATTTCAAAAAAAAAAGGTGATTTGGCTTACAAAAAAAAAATAAAGATGGTAAAACAGAAGAAGATTCATGATTTTTTTCAAGCTAGCTGCCCAACAAAAGTATAAGTGATGTATGTGAACATGTAATGTGATAAAATACTTAAAAAAAACTCAATAGGCTTTTTTCCTATTTCTTTAAATTAGTTTTCTATTGTTTTGAATGTCAACCTCCATTCTCTGATCTTTTCGATTTTATGAAACATCTCTGGTCCCAATTAGCTAATAAAATCTTCATAGAGAAACGATCGACGGATCGTAAGGGGCGACTTTGAAGCCCAATTATCTCTGGAAATAGTAGGATTTTCGAAATCCAATTTTCCCTTTTTTTAATTACGAGACCAGATACTGGATTTCCTCCTGCCCTGAAATAATCGTGTACGTATACGCAATTCCAAATTCAAAAGAAATATTTTATTTTTCCTTAATATACCTGGTGGTCCATTTATCATGATTCGTACAATATCTTTTAAACTAAATAGTAAATCGTAAATATTATTATAATGAAAAATAATAATATCAACTTGTCTTTTAATTTACGTGAAAAGGAAAGGGCCCCCGGTCCCCTCATGGGGGATCCGGGGGGTCCCTTCGGAATTTTCAATGGGAATTTTCATTTTTTTTTTTTGCAAAATATGAATCTAGGCTTCAAACAAAATAAGTTTTGTCTAAAAGATTTTTTTGGTATAAGCTTAGATGTTGCTTTAATCGATGTCCGAAACTTGTAATATGCCATTCACAAATCGTGCAACGGCGTATTGCACGATTTCGGACATCGATTACAGCAACATCTAAGATGATGCCAAAAAAATACCTATTTTGGATAAAACTTATTGTGTTTTAAGTAAAAAATTGGGGCTCTCCATTTAAAATTACAAAGGGGCCCCCGGATCCCCCGTAGGGAGACCCTTCATTCTTGCATAATTTAAAAGTGCAAGTTGGTATTATTAATCGTGATAAAAGATTTTTTGGCATCATTGGTCACTATTCAAAGAATTTAAAAAAGGAAATGTTCAATAGTAGGATTTTCGAAATCCAATTTTCCATATACTGTATAATTACGAGACCAGATACTGAAATTCCTCCTGCCCTGGAATAATCGTGTACGTACGCAATTGCAAATTTATAAGAAATATTTTATTTTTCCTTAATATATAATCAACTAGACGTATATCATTCACCGAGCAAGGTGGCTTAGAGGTTAGCTCTCTTGTCTTGCATTCGGTAGACTTGGGTTCGATTCCTGGGTCGGCTATCTTCGATTGTGGTTTTCATGGTTTCCCACAATCCCTTAAATTAGGCAAATGCTGAGCTAGTTCCTAATATTAATTCGGCCATGACCGTCTTCATATCATACCCTCCTATGTAGAGACGTTCAGCAAGTTCTGCGTAAATTTCGGTTACGTTCGATTTCTTCTTCTGACCACTTCCACCTGGCTTAAATATCACGTTTCCTGTTTCTGTTACGTCATCTGCGGCTTTTTTCGGCTGGTCTTCTAGCACGTCGATTACACGACGAAAAATATAAATAATAAATTACTTTTTGTTTAAAAAAAAACAGTGTTATTTTTCATAAAACATATTTCTATAAAAATGCCGCTAATGTATTACGAAAACCCAACGATATTTTCTTTTACATGTTTCAACATCTTTATAACTATACATGTATATCTATCTAATATATAAAATAGAAAACGTGTGGTCGTGTGGTGATGTGGGTGGGTGATCGTGCATGTGGCTTATGGGACGTTCAAAAAGGACGTGAGTGTTGTTTAGGGGTCGTTCAAAAAGGAAGAGTGTGTGTGTGTGGCTTAGAGGCCATTCGAAAAGGACGTGTATGACTTAAGAGGTCATTCAAAAAGGACGTTTGTGTGACTTAAAAGTAATTCAAAAAGGACGCCATTACCTAGGTCAATGTTTATGATTTATTTAATTTTCCACGGGCAACGCCGGACTTTACTGGCGAATCGATCAGTATGTGGTGAGTTTTTTAAGTACAGCCCGGGCAAAGCCGGGCCTTCCAGCTAGTATAATATAGTTTACTTTATCTAAGAGAGGCCATCAAACCATTGCTTGAAAAAAGCGGGCTAAGTTACCCAAAAAAAGTTGGAAAACTATGAGTTGCATTATTGATTTCAAGAACGGGTGTCAGTGTTGGTTTTTTTTATGAAAAGGGGGCAATAAGTAAATTATTTTTTCGAATAGGGAGAAGTGGGTAATTTTCTTTTCGAAAAGGCGGCAGTAAGCCATAAAGTTTTGGAACCTCTGACTGCTAGCATGTTGTAAAGTGTGCAAAGCTCACGTTCATGGTCTGGTCTTTTGTTTCCATGTTTGCACAAAGGCCCCACTTGCGGTTTTTATTCCAATCTCCTTATTCCTTCGTTGAAATTCATGGAAAATAAAAGTCGGGGCAAGTTGAACGGCGCCAGCGGTGGCCACGTTTGCATGCCGGGCTTTCAAATAGCAGCAACCAATGAGCGTTCGTTCCCTAATTGACCCCCCTGCAGCTCTTAACCTCATTTAGCTCCTTGCTGGACCTGGGTTTATTAATATGGAAGACATGTGCTTTCATCGTTCTGCTGATGCATAGGGCTCTAAGCAGGAGAGGGAAGATGAAACTGGTTCCCCTCTAAGAGTTTTAGCACTTTACTCGATGCTTCCAGCGCGAAACAAAGACACGTTTTTACCCTCCCATTTTTAAGACCCTATAGCCCTTATGGAACTAATAAGAAGTGACATCAATTTTATCTGGTTTTTATTTCTCGGCGTCTTCCTCGACGGAGCCTTAATTTCGTCGTCCTGAAAGCAACGTCTTTTACCTCTTTTTTGTCTATCAAACAATTATCCGAGTGACATTTGTCAGGCTCTAGATAATCTCGTAAAGGATCGGTTGCAGCAACGAAAGCGAAACCTTGGAAATGCAATATGAAACTCAGACGAGGACTTTCGATGGATCGGGATTAAAATTAATCGCCAAAGTTGTAATTGGAAATAAGCCTGACAGAAGCGACCTTTCGCCCTCGCGTCCCCAAAAAAAACCACATTTCTGAAGGTTAGGATTTGGAGAGGGAAGGTCGTAACTTGACCATTTTATTGCAAATGGTTAGACGCTTTATTACCGAAGATTCAGCCAAAGGCCCAAAAAACGTTGACGGTGCAAATCTCCGGAATCCGATCTGCCTCGTCAAGTGGACTCGAGGCTTTTTTCAAAAAGATTTCCAGGATAAATAAAAGATTTTTCTGTTTGGGGGATTTTCTCTTGGACTTCCAATTTCTTCTTCTATTTCTTCTACTTGTCTTTTTTTCTTTTCTGGCTATAGAAATGCTGACGGCTGTCCATTCGCAAATGTATTCACGTCCATCTCAATGTCTTCCTTTAACTACATTTGTCGATGACCCCGTTTTAGCACTTTTGCGAATCTTTTCACGCTGTTTAAAGCGTGGCACGTTTGCTTCCGCGCTGATGGGTCGCGAACCTATACACGCAGGCGCCCATCGTACGCCCCCGAAATGCAACTCACTGTGACTAACTTATTCATGTTATGCTAATCAAATCTCGCGGGATTCACGCGCATTCGCCTGGATGATACGACGACTGACGGATCGCCAACGTTGCTCAATTTTCTGCCACGGACTGCAATAAGTTTGCATGATGTTTCTATTTTCGCTCGCATGTTTGGACGAAATTTAGTGACCCATTTTCGAAATGTTGACTATATGAGCATTGCGTACTGCATGGTACGAAAGCTTGCGGTTTCTCTTTGATATGAGAACCAATGTGTCCACGGCAGCGGACGGTAGGCCTAAACATCGTGGAACAATCGCTTTGGTCACATCTTCAAGGAATTGAAACATGTTTATAAACGTGTAACGCGAAACGTATAACTTGACATGTGAAAACATGCATAGTTTAGGCACTTTGAGAACAAAAGGCATTGTTACGCGCTTTATAGCCTACTAGCGGAAAAACTCGGCCTTTCCCGGGTGAAAATTGTCTGACAGATTTATGGCCCTTGGAATTCCCCACGGATTTAACGTCCTCTGCGTGGTGCTGAGTCATCAGGGGCGATTCGCGCTAGACGAAAGCGTCCTTTTCGAATGGCCCCAAGACACCTAGCCACGAACAAGACCACCCAGCCACAAAACAAGATGGAGGCGTTTTGCCTTTTATATAGCCTACAGTATATAGACTATACAATTGTAGATCGTGAGAACGTATTAAATTCGAAACACTTTGTTATACTCTTAAAGTTTAGTGAAATTATAGAAGGCTTTTCCGTTTCGTGAAATTTACTTATGAAATCTTCATAACAGTAGAATGTACTACAGTCGAACTTCGTTATGACGAATCACGGGGACGTCAAAATTTGTTCGTTTAAACCATAGTTTTCGAAGTTATTATTATAATAATATGTACTAAATTGGTAATTCGTATAGTTAAGTTTTATTATGCATTCAAAAGTATGCAGTTCGAAATTTAACGTAAGTCCATGGATCTTGTGCAGTGATTTGAGGCAACCACTGTTAGCTCACTTGCTGGCAGTGTTTGCCAGCATCAAGGGGCAGCTAATTATTTTTTATTACAGTCGAACCTCAATTTGTTCGTTTAATCCGTAGATCATATTACCGAAGTCAGACAATGGACAACATTCGTCATTTAATAATAAGAACTAAAGTTTCATTAATGCTTTGATGATATCCCATCCAACCTACATTATATGAATGGGAAGGTGCTGGAACTTTTCACAAGAAATTCCCCCTTATAACGTACATTTTTAATATTGGATAAAGATCGTTTATAACGTATATACATGTACATCGTAAATACTTGAAACCTAGGACGAGGTCTGGCAATAAGTGCGTGCTATTAGAAACTCGTATGAAGCGAGTTCTTCTTAACGAGGTTCCACTGTACAGCATTGCTTAGCCAAATTAAACTGCGAAACACATGATCGGAATTGTTTTTGGCATAACTTCGACAGCGCCATGCTGCAATGGCGTGCGTGACTGGAAACTTGGTTTTGTAGATATTTTTGCTGGCGACGTTTAAGTTACTGGAAACGAATTTAGTACGGAAATCCATTAGGCTTACTTCGGTGACATAAATTCATAGCGAGATGCATTACTTTACTTAGTTTTTTACCAGCCTTTTTTTTCCTAACAAAAAGCCATCACAAAAGAAGCGCATTAAGGCTGGCGCTGAATGGCGAACATTCAACTCCAGCGTCGAGGTTCGATGCAATAATCGTTTGAAATCTTTTGAAAAATGTTCTCGTATCACAATGGCGCATCTCCATTTAAACCGATCCTCTAACTTTTTTTTCATTCGGTGACATTCAGCGAGGGAATCGCGGACGGTTTGTAGACGCCTTTACATCATCTTCGAAAATTGCGTATCGCCAAAAACTGCGCAAATAGGCATTAGCATGTTTAACGAAAGGAAAAGGGGGCAAAACCGTGCTTTTTCCACGCCACGCTGATTTCTATTAAGCTCCATTGTCGTCTATTTCAACCGACAGAAAAGGATTGGCTACTCGTTTTCAGCTAGCTAGCTGAATCTTTTTTGTGTGATTAAGACGTTTTTTAAAGTTCACGGTATATACTGTATAGTAGCGAGTTTCGGAGAGATTGAATTGAAACTAAGTTTAAAAATCGACGGATTTCATAGATAAACAAGTAAGCCTCATTGCAAATTAGAATTAGATCGAGGGATGTTGTGCGAGTTGAAGATTGTTCGCGAATTTAAATAAAAACATTTTTTCTACTATGGGCGTGTAATTGACGATTAATTCGGAGTAACTGTCTTTTTTTTGCTTCAGTGGATAAATTCTGTAAACACTTAATGTAATCCGGCTTCTGTGTTGCAAAAAAAACTACACATGCAATGGTAATTTAAAAAAAAAACATGAATGCGAAGGAAACACAAAATACGCAGAATTAACATTAAATTAGTATCATTTACTATGAAAACGCACCAAATTATTATAAAATTCGGGATATAAATACTGAAGTAATAGTACTGATTTAAATTGTAATTTATCGAGTCACTTTATGCAATTATCTGGCCAGTTGTGGCGCTGGACTTTAATGTGAGGATAATGTTCGCTAAGACTATAATAGAAAACAATTTTTTGAAATTAATGATCAACTTTTGTGATATTCTAATTGAATTATTCAAAATGTGGGTGTGGATGATAATGTTCTCGAATTTACAGCTGTAGAAAATTGAATAATTAGTCCTGCCCTTGTTCCAATTTTGTTAATGTGGAGACAACGAACATTCTGAAAACATGAAATGACGTTTTATGACAAAACTGACAGAAATATGTTATAAATTTTATGGAATTCTGTTGATAAAATCTACATATATAAAGGAGAGATGTGGGTATGTTTGTGGCTTAGCGGGCTAATTGTTTTTTCATGAAGCGCCATTGTTGATGTGGTATGGGGCGCTTGCAGCATGGGGGTGCTGCGGTCATGATTCGTTCATTAAGCCAACTTCGTCGCCTTCGGTAAGTACAGCCCGGGCAAAGCCGAGCCTTCGAGCTAGTAGTATATATAGTTTTCAAATTATTCAAAATTATTTGTTGATTTAGACTACGTAGAAGGAAAGCATAATACCAAATTTTGCCAACCATCAAAATATATAACAAAATAAATATATACCAGATTAGTGAATGTTAAACAAATAAATGCTAATTACATTGTGGAAAACGATGGTCCTAGAATATTTTATCATATCATCTTTTAGGATTCCAAGTCGTCATTACCCGAGAAAATCATTTGCCAAATTTGCTTGTTCAGATTTCTTGTTAATAAGCGCACCTATTAGGCGTGGGCCTAGTTTCTGCAGGTTCGCGTAAGCTTTTCGCGGAAATGCGATCCATTCGCCAAAAATATGGGAGGCAAGGGATTTGGCCAAATTAAAATTTAGCTTCGAAATGTTTAGCAAAGGCCTTCAGTAACTTGAAATGCTTCTCGTCTGAGCAAATGGGACCTAATTGATGCGGGGGAAATGGCGATAAAAAGCATAACAGTCGAGGGATGCATTACGTCATTGAAAATGTAGTTTTTCTGCATAATTTAGCTATTGCTTTTGGCGGAAAGCTGCGTAATTAAGGAAGCTTTTTCCGATGAGCTTAAAACTGTTTTGAAAATGTTAAAGCAGCATCATTTCCTTGAAACCTGATCGCTTTTCTGATAGCAAATATTGACTGAGTATATTCTTAAATACATTTCCCGAAAGGCAATCAATGTCTGTAATTTCAGCTGTTACTCCTTAGCGTAAACAGTGAATAGATAAATTTTACCTGAGCTTGACTGGGTATACAATACGTAACCTTAGCTCGTCGTTTGGTACAACATAATTAAATTATCAGTTAGGATTAGGCTAAAATTTAATTTCTGAAATGCGCCAAAATTTGCGGTTACAGCAGAACAAACGTTTTAAGTTGTTGAATGAGGAACCAATAAAAAGGTATTTAATATTTGCGCAACTTTTTTGACTATACCTGTCTATTTTAGTGTAGGCCTAGTACTAATTACATATTGACGTACTTGTCTTTATGTTGAGTAAATCTATCTTGAAAAAAATACAGCAGTTGTAGTTTCTTATGCAATATGTTTTTACAACTTTATTTTTGGTGGACTATACAGAAATAAGAGGATTACTTTGGAAATTTGGTATTTCAGTTATACGCTGAAAATACATGTAAGGGGCCATTCAAAAACAACGTCTGCAAAATTTGCCCAAAATTTCACTCTTCCCTACCCTCGACCTGTTCAGTCAATCAGGATCCCTCCTCACCTTCTCCCATTTGGATATCCGAAGCTAAAAAAAATTACATTCGGAAAATTTTAAAAGTTTTGCAAATTTGTACTCGGAAAACGTAAAACGTCTGTTACAACTTTTCCTAAATTTTCCTCGGAACCTGTTAAAAATTTTACGAATCTGTATTCGAAAGCAGTTAAAAATGTTGATGATTTTCCCTTTGAAAAACGCGGAAAATGTTGGAAATTTGTCCTCGTGAAAACGTGGAAAAAATTGTAAAGATGTCCTCGGAAAATGTTGAAAATTTGGTGGGTTTAAGTTCGAGAAAAATTAAGAGTTTTCAAATTTGTTCTGCTTTAATGTGAAAGTTCCCGAATGGACCCTGAGCTTTTAAGTTCTCTGACTTTTCCAAGTATTCCAGGACTGGAGTTAAACTGTTTACTGACTTTTGCAATTTATATCACGCCACCAACGCGATGAATTTCTTAATATGTACTTTGGGAAATGATTTTACTTATAATTTTTTTCAAGGGGTCGTCCGAGTTGGTCATACTCCCCCCCCTCCTCCTTCCTCCTGTCCACATTGTGTCTGTGACTCAACCTACTCCACTACATGAGGACGTTCTTTTTGAATGGCCCCTAAGCATTAGTTGCAACCCCTATAAGTTAAAAATGAATGGTCCGACAGCATTCGGACTAACCTTCGGAAAACGTGGAAAAATGTTTAAAATTTGTCCTCGTGAAAAATTTGTAAAGATGTCCTCTGAAATTATTGAAAATTTTGTGAGTTTGCGAATGGACCCTGAGATTTTACGTCCTCTGACTTTTCCAGGTTTTCCAGAACTTGAAGGTGACTTTCGCATTTTATAACACGTCTCATACGCGATCAATTTCCCTTTTACTTTAGGGACTGATTTTATTTGGCCTTTTTTTCTCAAGTGGACGTCCGAGTTGGTTAGTATCCCTCCCTTTCCCTGTCCACATTGTGTCCGTGACTCAACCTATCTCCCCCCCCCCTTCCTACCCCCTACATGAGGACGTCCTTTATCGAATGGCCCCATACATACTGAAGGAAACGTACGTGAGATTATCGTTTCTAATTGCTGCCTGTTATTACATAAGTTCGTTTCCAGAAACAGCTGGCAATGTGTTAGCAACAGAAAGTTCCTCCAGCGTGGACGTAGCTTAAGATTAATTCAATAAAGTTCATATTGTAACCAGAAAAAGCGTTTGCTCTACCTCGAAATGCTGAAAAATTGGCGTGAAATTCACGTTCCAGGAGCGAGAAAACGTACCGCTGCTGTTGAACTTAACGCCGCTATAAGCTAGTCCACGTTGCGTTTGACCTTCGGAAGACTCGCTCAATCGAGAGCATCGGATATGTTATTGTTATTCTCCTCATCTTTCTCACGTTATGCTAATGTCTTTCCGGTTTGCCGCGAGCCCGGAATTATTGGCAGAGTAATGTGCTTTGCTGCGGGCAGCGTGGCACGCGGATCCGTGCCATGGTTTTTGCGTCTTTTTCTGGTTCGTTGTCAGGCATGGCGTGTTGTTGGATGGCACGTCCTCGTTACCTCCGCTCGCCTCGCCGGTGCAGTATAACGTAACATTGAAATCAGATAAATCAGATCCAATTTCTCCTCCGAAATGTGACAGCGGCGTAATTACATTTGACTTCTGGAAAGCTCGGTGAACCGTTCGACAAAAGAACAAAAAAAGGTCTGGCTCGATCGAGGAATTGGCTAAATGATAGATGAGGGAGTTATCATCCTCTGGTGGGGCGAGGACATGACGAGCAGCATCTCTCATCGCCTTCCTATTTTATCCCTCCGGAAGAATTGATTATTGACTGCGACTTTATATCTTGTTTCGACGATGTGGGTAGAGATGCGAGGATACTGCACGGTGTTTTTCTTTATTTACGGGATTGTCATTCAAAGCTTTCATCGAGATGAACCGATGATTAATACCGAAACTTTTTCAATCGCGCTGCCATTGACTGCTATCAAGATATGCCTTTGATTTCCCACTTGCCGGTTTCCAGCTTTTTTTTCTTTTTCTTCGGTATCTTTCATTTAATTCATGTCGGATTTCTTTCCGCGCTCTTCTTGTACTGTTTGAAAATGCGAAGTTATTTTCGTGCCAACTCCCCCCTATCTGTATTCGGAAGGTTTCGTTGAACCGAGCAAGGTGGCTTAGAGGTTGGCATCCTCATCTTGCATTCGGTAGACTCAGGTTCGATTCCTGGGTCGACTAT
>JAQGBX010006229.1:0-12725 GCA_034698745.1 Megaphyllum sjaelandicum
CCAGCGGGCAAATATTGGTAATGCATTTAAATTACCGATGGTTTGCCCGCTGGTTGGCGCTAGTGGTAAAAAAAATTTGAAGTAATAATGATAAGTACCAACGAATGCAAACCCAAAGATAGGCCTACTCCTTTTTAAAAAAAAAATTAATATACGTATAGTTGCAAAATTTAATCAGTTTGTCACGTTCAATTTTTTGTTTAAATTAAAATTTGACAATTTACTTTCTTAACTATTTTGGATAAAAATCAAATATGCCATTTCATACATTGTCACGATTTAAATACAGTACTGTACGTGAACATGTATCTCTACACATTTTAAGCGCAAATCAATGACCGCGGAGAAATAATTTCCTCAAAAGTAAAGCTATACGTCCAGAAGCATACTGGAGGAAACATGTGGGAAACGTAAGTTTGTTTCCAGAAACAAGTGGCAAAAATTAGCCACATGATCATGGCTTATCGCGTGACATTTCGAAAAAAAATGCTCCACGTGTTTGAATTTAAAATTCGTGAAAAAATATTCCTAGTACGAAATTTGTCTTGATTTTGATGACTAGATTGACCGAGCAACACAAGCTTACTGACGCGAAAGCAAAAGCACGATGTGGAAACACGCGCCGGGCGAGCCATCATTTATGTTTGGAAACGCATTTACTGGTTTGACCTATGACATCACGATAGTGCTGTCAGACGCGCGGTCTTCCCTCATACGCCAAGTGAGAAATGAATGTTGATGACCGGAAAGTACAGCGTTGCATCGCGCTTTGCACCACAAAATCTATCGGAAACTATAGCTCGCAACCAAGAAAATAAAAAATGCCGTGACATATATATGCAAAATACATTGGCCGAATGCTATTTCAAAGGAATAACATCGACTATCTTTTATTCCTTTTTGCATATATAGGTTTGGCCATATTTTGCGGCGAGTACGCGCGCGTCTGAACGTTTTCAAAATACTCTTAATAGATATGGGTCAGCACATCGTGTCATTCTTCAAAAAGTCCCAACATTTTTAGTTTGTTGTAGCCACGAGTGCCTTATAGACTTGTATCGATCAGATGAAATGGACTATAGCGGACAATATTTGCTGAATTAAGATGGCGGTCCACGCACGAATAAAATGTTAAGACAGATGTTTGAGAAACAATCGTTAAAAAAAATTCGACGATTTCTCTGGTTTTGTGTAAATCATTATTTACCGTTATTATACAAGTACCTCGACATTTTTCAATACAGTTTGAAGTCCTGACTCTTTCAAGAATAAAAGTGGGTAGGATATGAAACAAACTGATAATACTGTCACACGTACGTAGCCGTAACATGGCCTTTTTTGCTGAATTAAACCTAAAATCGTCTTCAACCGAAAATTGTCAATTTGTATACAGTTTTCGCGTCCATGTACGTGATATAAAGCGCGATTCGTGTTTTATTTACTCTAGATTTTTGCGGTAATAATATAAGTTTACATTTCTATATTTATGACAGATGTTTTCTTTCCTCGACCAAAACTGTATAATTTTCTCAAAAAGTATATTCCGCCATAAGCCACATGCACGGCTCGCCATGCAAAAGCAAATTTTCGTAAACATCAATTTTTTGCCAGTCGTTGAGTGACCACATCGCCCGTGGGTCCTAGTTCACCTGCATTCATTTCCAATTCCCTTCCTGCCAATATCCATTATCTTCGTCCATGTCAATGCCAATAGACAACAGTGACCCCGTGATGCACTCTGATTTGCAATGCGGGAGATAGCCATGCAGCCACGGCATGATGGACCCGCTCTTTATTTAATGGGATTTTTTTGGTAGCTCGGGTTTAAATTCAAGTTCTGGACGGCTGGCGATGCCAACATGGCAGCTTTTCTGATGGCGGATCAAGTGACATCTGATAAAATAATGCCAGACTTTTATTGGGCATTTTATTGCGCAATGCACTCATGCGAGCCCATCAAAAGGCATCGTTTATCCGCGGCAATGGCTTCGTTCGCTTTCTACGAAATTTGCCTAACCATTCATACTATTGCAAATTTCGTTTAAACCATGTCGTTGATCTCGTAAACACGAGATGCGAGCGAACGGGGGGGAATATTGCCCGTATTTCGCGCGTTATTCTGCATCAGAAAGCTCGCCATCTTTCTGCCCCATTGGGTGCACTGAAATATGCAATTTGGAAATATATTCGCGCCTAGGCTTAGGGCGAGATGCAAAACTATTTCGCCTCCACCCCTGCATCTTGGGATTTTAGCTCGACTGAGTACGATTTCTTGTTGGTGTTCAAACGCGGAGCTACAATAAGTAACATCGCCATCATGCAGGATTTTGCGACCAAAAAGCATGGAAGAGGAAATGCCCACATTTTGAAACGCGTGCACTGTACTACTATAACCTGCATCGATAAAGTAATTGTCCTTAATATATCCCATGCGGGGAATTTTAAAAATTCGGCGGAATAACCTCGTTAAGACGAATTTGAAAAGTGGTCAACATTTATTCGTTTAAACCGCAGCTCGAATTATCAAAAGTCGGGCAAAACATGACTTCAACAAAATGAACTAGCCTATACAAGTTTCATCGAAGTGGATGAAATCCCACAAAGCGTATATTCGGAATTCGTCCTAAGCCAAGAAATTAACACTATTCGTCCATACCCTAGGACTGCGAGTTCTTCTTCTTAATGAGGTTCAACTGTAGATAAAAGTATCATCATGATGCACGAATTTTCTGTATTACTTTGACGGGCGTATTTCATTGAGCACTCGATGTACCCAACTGCGTATTTATGTTACCTAAGTATAGTAACTATCAATTACCGTATGAAGACCCATTCCCATAGAGGGCAAAATCTCTGTAAACTCATAAACGTGTAGCCCTTGTCAAATCAATGATTTTATTGCTCTCGTCCCTAAGAAAGCACGTAACATTCACGTTTTTACGCGCATCTAAATTGATTACATTCTCGAAATTTTAAGTAAAAATACCTACCAACATAAAAAGTTGTGAGGGTATCACCCCGAAACAAATGTCAAATTCAAATCGATACATTAAGTTGGTATAGGGGCATAAAAATGATCGCTCCAAAATCGAGTTCCATGCATTCAGATTCAGTTTTTGGATTCGTGTATACAAAATTTGGCAATAAAATATGATACAAAAAAAAACTTTCTAGTTGACGAAAACTGAATAGATATGTGCTCTACCTGAAGATGGTTTGAAGGAAGGAAGGAAGGAAGGAAGGAAGGAAGGACATGGCCTATTGAAAACAAGTACATTAATCCCTTATTGATTTTCGCCTGAACGAGCCTATATAGGAAACCCTTCTTTCAAATGTAAAGATTACATCGAAACCATAAAGAGTATGTGGGGCAATTTTTCGAGACATTTACGACGAAGTTTATCCCGTTGCACCATCTTCTTCGTGCCAAAGCGTGGAAATCGGTGATTAGGACAAACGCAACGCTAACCGAGTGGACGGTGCCATAGGCCCATCGGCCACATGTTTCCACCGTTTATTTCTTCTTTGATGGACCATAGATGTCAATTCATAAATTCCGAAAGTAGGCCTAAGCCCTAGCTACGAATGGCCCCGCCATTTTATCATGCTCTCGACACCGATGCAATTTCAACAGGTGATAATTACCAGAAAAGGAATTACCGAAGGATTGGCTAACGTTAAGTGGTCGAAATATACAGGATGGAAAAAAAAGTCTGTTGCACCTCCCCCTCCCCCAAATTTCGAGTATGGCTGCAAAAATGAAAAATCTGTTGAGGGGAACAGATAGGAACCATGGGGTGCTTAATGCAATCGTGCCCAAAACATTTGGCCCCAACGGCTCATTTCAAGGGCCTTTAGGTCCTATGTCTTAAACGGTAATAGATATGAAGAAAGGAAAAAGTCAATTAGAAAGTTGTAGGGCGTCGAAAAATTAGTTTAATGGCTCCATTTGAAATATTTAATTATCGATCGCCACACAACAAATGACTTCAGGGCTTTTCGTATGTTTGCACCCATACATAACGCCGCTACATTGCAGGAAAGCTCGCTTCCTAAATACTGTAGCAATAATATGCATGGTGCAAACATACCAGAGGCATTGAAGTCATGTTTGCGGTCGTCTCGCAAACAGGTGCAAAATTTGAAAGTTGTTCAGTTTTCTTTTTTCCTTTTTCTTAAAAAAAAATTAAAAAAGGAAACATAAATAATTTAAAATGGAACGTCTTTACAAGTTTTAGAAAATTAAATGTTTTGCAATTTTGCATATTATTTGTATGCTGAAAAAACACGTTACCTACATGTATGCTATTGTTAAAATAAGAGTATTTTCGACGATATAACTATTGAAAAAACATTCAAAATGGTTGTTTTTTAACATCCTCATCTTAACGTCCCATTTTTGAACTATTAAACTATGAGGAAATAATATTCTATACAGGTACAATGGCAAAGCTTAATGCGGACGCAAATTTTAAAAGCAAAACAAGACATTGTTTCAACGCCATTGCGCTGAAATTCACGGTGAACGCATTGTCAAATAAGCATGAGCTGAATATTTTTACGATAATTTAGATAATGTAGGCAGCTCAGAGGATCAATGGACATTCTACGACTAAGTAGAATGAAAGGAAAGTATTTTCGTCCATCCCTTTATTGAAATGATGCACGGTGAAAGCACAATGCCTGTGGAAAATATATATGCAAGAGAAAATTTTTTTTTTCAACACAAACCAATGTTTATTCTCAAAAATTTGATAGACCTATAATATTCATACTACACCCGTGATGAGTAGATATACAGGGTGAGTGGTTATCAAGTGGACCACCAAATAAAAAATTACATCTTTGAAACTAAAATAAAATAGGTTGATAATTCCTTCACATCTCTTTATGTCATCTATGTGATATTCGAAAATAATATTGTCCATGTCCTTGAATAAAAAGTCAAGGTCCTCCAAGCTCCCGCATTAGACAACGTAGCTAATATGTCAAAAGCCATTGGAAATGGAGCTCTATAGTGTCAATTAGAAAGTTTTAGATCATGGTCGAATTATAATTCGACCATGAAGGTGGTTTCATATTTTCATGATATGGCAGCTTGCTTGCTACCAGGTCGGGGGCCAACTGCTATGGGCACTTGTGTGTGCGCCAATTTCTTTAAAAATTCTTACGTTGTCTGAACACGTCATGAAAACATAAAACCATCTTTTTTTGACTAATTCGGCCATGCCCTACAACTTTCTAATTGATACATGTACTAGAGCTCTCGTATAAAGAGATGTGAAGGAATTATCAACCTATTTATTTTAGTTTCAAATAAATTTCTTCACATTCCTTCACATCAAAGATAATTCTTTTGGTGGTTCCAAGATAACCACTCACCCTGTATAGAACATGCCGTTGTCGTAAATACGTATATAACATCTCTTTTAAAAGTTTAAATTCGGAAAACTTGTATGGAATTGCTACAAGTTTTCCCCACTTTTACAATAGTTTATCTTCCACTTCCTGGCAATGTCTACCATTTCCAGGGGATATCCTGCAAAGCGCATGTGGAAAGTGTTCGACTTTTAATGGCAACTTTTATCAAAGTTTTTTCGAAGGAGTTATAAATATTGACTTTTTTGCAGATCGATTATAAGAATTGAAAATTATTTCAGGGCCCTCCCCGCTTTTAGATAACGAAAAATCAATATTTTCTCGAGGCTTGTCTTTCAACAAATTGTGGGTTTGAGTGAGGTTTTTTGGATCAATGTCTGGAAAATGTTGTTTTTTTTCTTTTCGAGTAAAACCAAAACAAGAGCACATACAGAACTGTAAACATAAAATACACGTACAGTACGTCCATAACACGATTCGTATTTGAACGAACTGTCGTCCACCTATTGTCCATCATTCAACCGTGTAGGCCTACTTGTTATCACGTACAAAACGAAAAACAAAAAAAATAGTAATCTTCCGCTACGGGACTCCGTACAAGCGCGGCCCCGGAACCAGGCATGCATCAATCCTTCCACAAACAACGCTCGGAACATAAGCTCTTCTTTAAACATAGATTTTTGGTAGTTATTTATTTTGGATACTTTCAAGTTTAATTATTTTTTTCACAAATAAACAGGAGAATATGGATTATAAAAATTAATTCGCATTAATGATGTTCGAGTAAATAGGAAATATTCATTTTATTGTTATCTATTCTCTGAAATTAATTTTTCAAAATACTGGAAATTTTTAGATGAAGCGCCGGGCATTATAATGCCTGGCGTGCTGTGTAATTCTGTCTCAAGTAATTTCCTAGATATGTAATTATATAAATGTAATGGATCAGCGTGCACAGCACTACCTGTCAAAACTAAAAAAAAAATTCCCTGTTGGCGGGCAGGAATAGTGTTGAGCAAATCCGACGCGTCGTTGTTTTATCTGAAATTAATTTTCCCTCGTTAATTATTCAGGCGACTTGCTGAGGATTATTTTCAAGCGTTTATGCCAACCAAAAGCGAATTAACTTGGCAAAGCAGTATATCAGTTAATTAAATTATGAACAAAGTGACGTTCCGCCGTACTCGTTCCAATTGCGCAAAGGCACAGGCTTCAACAAATTTAGACCTAAACAAAAAGTTGCATTGTTTGGAGTTGGATAGAGGCGAGTCTGAAACAATTGTTTTATTTTCCCATTTTTGTTTTGTGACGAACTTCCCGTGGGTCGTGCCGGAAGAAAGACAGGAAACCGATGGCATCTACGCATTTAGGTGGTCTTATAACCGAGCCCAAAACCGTATATGTATATATAAACTCTCGTTTTAAGGATGGGTTATCTATTAGTTCTAACCTTTTAAGTATGACTAATCTAGATCAGGATATTTTTTTTTAAAATTAGTCCTTTTAATTTATTTGAAAATAAATAAACCAAATAATAATATAAATTTCAGATAAAACAACGACTCGTCGGATTTGTTCAACATTGTTCAACAACCTCGAGTGACATTCGAAAAATTATCTGAGTACCTCTACTGTCTTAACCGATACAAATTGTAATATGCAATCATAATATACTTTTTTGAAAAATTATCACCAAATTGAAACGTTTTCTCAACGTCTGCAATTCTTTCAAATCTCTCAGAAACCACCAACAGCGTAATATTTTGAACATGCATCCTGATTATCCTCAAAGTTATACAGAAAATTTGTCAAATTTACATCTCGTGAAGAGACTATATATTCCCAAATTACGATACATGTACGTTTCAAAATACCGACGCAATTTTAACATTATGTAAATTTACGATTTTAAAAAGATAACTGTTTTTGGAATCAATATACATGCAGTAGGCCTACATGAAGACAAGAATAAAAAGCATATAAAAAACATTAATAATTGTCTACCATTTTCGGTGTGCACTCGATGTCGATATTAAGATAGTGACATTTTTGTGTGAATATTATTAGTAGAATGATTAAAAATCAATTAATCCAAGTTTTCCATCGAGTTTTGCAAATCATACAAATGCATTTCATCGAGAGGCTTTTTTCGCTGTTTATCTCAAAATCCCGAGCCTTGATCCTTGAACCCTTCATCCTATCGCAAAATTACGAATATTGATCGAATAATCGTGAATCCACGCAAGAGTACATAAATGCGAAACTCGATTTTGTTTCGCTCAAAATCATAAACGATTTTTCGTTACAAAGCTCACGAGGTGATTTAATTTTCGTCTAAAAATTGCGTATACGAATAATCCGAATGTGAAGTTAACCTCGCAATGAATACAGGAATAAGTAATTATTCAAATAACCCTCCCCACCTTAGAGGATATTCTAAATCATTTATTTTCATGGATTTTCTTTCACGGTGCTTTTCTCGGAGGAAACATTATGCCAGATTTTGCAATCGTAATACAATTTTGATCAACGCGCGTGGGAATAAATTCAATATTTCCATCTCAAAAATTGAATGCAATTTGATTAATATGAAAACTTAATACTTCGAAGATGTTCACATACAGTAAAGGTCATTCGGGGCAATCCAAAAATGCCCGTCAAAACTGAGTCAAATTCAAACCTTGCATGCAAGGTGGTTTTGTAAAGATCACAGTTTCATGAGTGTGCTCTTTCACAAAAATAGTACTGGCACGAACCTTTTGCTTTTATTGTGAAGTGTTTTGGTTTATACTTTTAATTTTTGCATCCAAAAATCTACTGATTCGATGTGCGTGTAACTAAAAAAACCCAATTATGGCTCATTTAATCGATACAGTACATATCAAATATCTAATACGATCGTCAAAGCAAATTTAATTAAATATACAGATAGCATTTCAGTTAGTAAAATCAGTGATATAAATCTTTATTATCTCATTATGATTTGGCATCATTTTTTGTGGTGACAAAAATGACGTTCATTTGAATTACCTGAGCATATCTTGCGACTAAAATTACTAATAAGAAACGAGCGCAATAACTCTGCTTTAATATACATGTACGTGTATGCATGTATTTGATATTTTCGAAAACAAATTTGCGATGAAATTAGAGACCACGTAATAAGAAATCACATTTTAATTTAATTCTTAAATTTTAATTACTTGACGATATACAGTGTACCGTATGTACAGTATTTTCACAGAAAATTTAAATGCAAATGCGGTGAAGTTGTGAACTTGGAGGACACGTTGAAAATTGTTAGAAACCTGTTCCCAAGCCATGGCATGAAGGTTGGGGGTGGCCGGTGGTATCATGCTTCTAAAAGAGATAAGTTAAAGGTTGCACTCGCATTTATTACCGTAATATCGCTCTCGATGCAGCAAATCAAGAATGTTATCTACATACCATTAGCCATGTACAGTATATTGTATACATTTATGATATAAGAGTGCGCTAATAAAAGCTCGCTGCTATTGAACGCGTGTCGGTGGTTAAGAAGGGCGTAAAAATTCCCCAAAACATTCGGACATATAAATTCCACGCTTTGAAAAATGCGACACCAGCTTCGTGCTAGCGAATTAAACCGATGTCATTTGCGAGAGATTTTATAATAATTCGCCATTATCTGATAAAGTGAACATTCATTCGTTCGCATTATGCAATTTCGTCGCACGAAGATATAAGTTAATAATTTCTTTTTGATTTCATGCATAGCTCGGGGGTCTGTATATGCTATATACATCCAGTTTTCCATTAGTGAGCAAATCCTGCACTTTAGAGCGAAATGGCGCCCTATTAAGGGAGGCATTTGTCAGGTATTACGATCTCTTAGATTCCCCGTAGTCGTTCCTAGCGAAAGGCTTCTCGCGAAATATCGTCTAGGCCGTGTAATTAAGCAACTCGATAAAAAAAGGACCGCGTTGCGGTGCGACACTGCGAAATTTCGTCATTGGCCATCACACCTACCCCTTATTCAAATCCTCGGAGCAATACTGTTGCGTCATGGCACCGTCACTCAACTATACACCGGTCGCTCGAAACCCTCGATTAATCACCAGTTAATCAATATGCACGTAAAGGCGACTATGAATTAATTAAGTTGGCTGCTTCGCGCTGCCAGAAACGATTAATTAATGTCTTTCAATTGAAAACCAGCGTTTCATCATCGCGCTCTGTATAAATCTGATCGGACTCTGCCTCTTCACGAGGTCCTCGTGTTCTGTTACGAAAGTTGCACCAAATTTATGCTCTCCGAGCGTGTTTAGAACGACGAGGAAGAGGTGGGGACATCCGCAATACCAAAATCGATATATAGAGTATAATGTGGTCGAACCCTAGAATGTTTAGGATACATGTGAAATTAAACGCTTTATGGCACACCCTGTACATTGTATACATGGTGAGGCATAATTCGGATCATCTCAAATTTTATTTGCATTGTAACAGCTAATACAGTTAACAGGTAACAGGAAATTATACATGAAGAATCCATTAAACATATCTCGCATGACGTTGGACTACAAATACGTGACTTTACAAAACTTTACAAATTCTCGGTTCGTCCAAATCTAAAATTTTAACTGTCAAATATAATAAAACATCTACTGTATTTAGAAAATTGTAGAGCGTCATAAAATCAGTGTAATATGGGCATCTGCGACGTTTAATTATCATTAGCAAAGTTCCAGCAGAATGTGCGTTTCTACGTTACGTGCGTTTTCTGGATTGGCAGCAATCATGCATCGCACAGTGATTGGCAGGAAAGCGCGCTGAGTACTCCTTCCGAGAAAACTTGCAGAGAGCTTTCCTGCGAGGCAATCGTGCAATGGATGGTTGCTGCCAATACTGAAAACGGAAATTGAAAAATTTCTTTTTTTCTTTAACAAACAAGTTTTGAAAATAATTCAAATTGATAAGAAAGAATTACATATATTGGTTAATTTTGTGTTTTAGGTCCATTTTTGTAAAAGTTCCCAACATGTTTATGTTATTTATAGTCTAGTTTACGGAATGGGCCCCTTTGCATTTTGAAATTGCCGACGTTTAGTTTAGCAACCATGCATTTGAAATGTGCATTTCTATGGCTCGATGCATCTCATAATGTGTTTTTTGACCGATGTTTCTGTGATTATATAAGGCTCAGTACGGCTTGCTCGGTTAATGCATTAACCGAACTAGCGACATTTTCAAGGTATCCTGTACGTAAATAAAATTTTGAGCAGTAACAAAGAAAAAGCCCTCTAATTTCAGCTTAATTAAATCCTTCATTATTGAGCGCCTAGACTTTTAATTACAGTTTAGCTTGACATGTACTTGAGTGAAACCTGCTTCTATACAGCCTGTATTTATTCCGTAATGCATTTCTAGCGAAGTTTTAGAAAATATGTTTTCCTCTACATGTAACTTTTTTATAGATGTTCCACGACAGTATGTGGACACAATGTATATGCTTAGTATTTAAGACCCAATCAATGAACGTATTTTTTAACCAATGGATAGTTTCTTAGCAGTAAATTATCAATAAAATAATTTTCATCATGACAAATCTGCTTTTGTACTTTTACTTCGCTACTAAGCTTTATATTGTAAATATTATCCAATGTTGTTTAAGAAGTACATGTAATCTCAAGTTTCATTCATATGCGAACGTATATAAGACGTTTTAGAATAATCAATTTCAAATTCAGTATAGGCCTACATGTACACTGGTATGATGGGGTACTCAGACATAAGCTGTACGAGCGACACTTTTGGCAGTCGTAAAGTCACGTGTGCAAAATCGACACGCTCACTGGTTTAATAAAATCACCCAAGGTTACCGCTGTTTTCAAAGTAATAAGGCATTTCTTTTGAAGACTCGTCTTCACGACTACCAAAAAATGCCATTCAAAAAGCTTCTGTCTGAGTACCCCAATATATTTAGCAGATGAACCGAAAAGCGTAGATAATGCAACATTTGAACGAGATAAATGCATTTTATGGTGAGGGTTAATCATCCTGCAAACGCCGAGAATATCACATCGATCCAAACAACCCAGACAAAAAAGGAAAAATATTGCTGCCACGTTGTGTCCGGTGCGTGAAGATGTGCGATATCACTACAAGATTTATTGAAAAAGGACTTTAAAGTATGGATTATGCAATTATCTATGACATACAGAGATTAAACTGTATCGGAGGTGAAATGGGTTACGTGCGCCATAGCGTGACTAACCCATATTTTAATACGCAAGACCTGCTAGATTTTCTTTTGTCTTAAGTTGACCAAATAAATGGTCGTAATAGACAATGTCATAAATTTTGCACGGGAAGATAAATTGCAGGCGCAGCATAATGAATGCTTATCATAGCATATATTAAGACTATTTTTTGCTTACAAATGGACCATTTGAAAAATAAACAACGTACGACCATAACTTATAGCAGAGCTGCTGCAACAACAAAAAATCTGCAAAATTTATCTACGAGTCAGTGGCCTCCACAGAGACGGCAATTTTACTGAATGCGAGATTCACTTATAACAGAAATATAGTTTGGATATGTTTCATTAACTCCTTAAAAGTAACCTCAAAGTGGCTCCGATTCAACGATCTATTTGGCAGAGAAAGTTAATACATATCTTAAGAAGATATATTGGGATCAAAAATAAAAAAACAACTATTAATAACATTTTCTACAAATGAGAACTTTTACGAATTCATATTCAATCGCGGCATGTCGAGGGGATGCATGTAGGCCTACTATAATTCTGCGAGCAATTTGCTAACTAAGGCTATTCGCATTCAGATTCAGTGAATTAAATGAAATGGAGCAATTAACTAGGGTCAATATCCTGCTACTGTATCTTTGAAACTCGTTTGAACATCAAATGATTTAAAAAATACCAGAGCATAATTTACTTCAAATCTTTATATGTGCTTGAAGCTAAGATTTCCAGTTACGAATAGACATGCATAAATGCGTATTCGTGGCTTAATTCGGCTATGTTTTTTTTTAACTACTAGCGGGTGTACTCGGCTTTGCCCGGAGTGTATAGTTACCAATAGCGATGGCGATACGATGAAAATTAACCGATCCCTATCGTTTGGATAGAAATGCGAATCGAATTTTAAATGCGTCGTCATTTCCCGCCGAGTTTGGAGATCAGGAGGTAGATTTAGTTGTCCTTGTCTCCAAAAGATGGAGCTACATGATCTGGATACATCCCGGACGGGAGGGGGGTTGGGGGAACTGGTTTGACAGTATTATTGCCCCGGGGAAAATGGAGAAGATTTATGGCCTTGGAATTCCCCACGGAGTTAACG